>CM055122.1:1210839302-1211082202 GCA_029206835.1 Rana muscosa
GCAGCGGTTGTACGGCGGGGCGGGGAACCCACTGTGCTTGCTGGGAGAGGGTATAGAGGGGCGGACATCTTCGCCACAAGATTCGAGTCCCAGGCACATTCAGCCTGAGGGCTGTTGTTGTGGTCGTGTCCAGGCGGCCTAGGCCTGGACACTTACAGTTCGTGTTCCATCCCAGACACCTTCAGTCTGGGGTGAGGTACGCAGCCAGAGGCCCGGGGCCCAGTACCTTCCGCTGGGTCCCGCGAGGGAGGGAACCTCCTAGGGGTCCCAGGAGTGGGGTACCCGAATCCAGAGGTGTAAGGGACCGGAGGAGAGACTCACCCGAAGATCTGGTGCAGCAGATTGCCAGTGCCTGTGAAACCTCAAGAGACCGCCCGGAGGGATATCTTTCCCGAACAGGGGCCAAGTTCAGAGAGGAAGTTCAATCCACGTTCAATGACCGGTGGCAGCAGTCCAACTATTCCAGTCAGGTCAGTGGCAGAGACCTGCTATTAGGCCTGTGGCAGGGGCCTCAACAGTTCATCTGGTCGGTGGCAGCGACCAAAACTCACGGTCGGTGGCAGAGACCGTGCGCCAGGCCTATTCGCTAGCAAAGGAATAGGAGAGTTCAGTTGTGCCTGGGCCTACTCGTTCCCACAACCCCATGTTCGTCTGTTATTGAAAGTTCAACTGACTGTTGTTGCGGCCGCCTATGCCTAGAGTGGAGGTGGTCAAGGCACCTCGTCACCCGGACGCCATCGTCTCACCGGGTGAGGGAGACCGGGCCACTATGCCTCCGCTGGCGAGACTTCAGCATCTCTTCGGCCAAAAGTTGCTAACGAATATGAGTGGGAGTACCCGTATTTACCTAAGGAGCTTCTGTATGAAGTGGAAGTCTGGTGCAACGATTTTGTGTGGACGCACCTTCAGGTCCCACATGCCCGCAGGTACCTCGGGTGTTCCCCTAAAGCCTTTCAGCGGTTCAAGGACTGTCAAGTTGTTAATTTGGCGCAAAGAGGGTGAGGATGTCGAATACCAGGTAGAGACAATGGACCAGCACTTGAAGCCCCTTGTCTTGCCGAACCCAAAGTTCTATTTGTAGAGAAAAAAAAAAGGACTCCGTTCTTGCTTTGCCTTGTTGCTGCTGAACTTTCCGGGGTTGTTTCCCGGGCAAACCCAGTGACTGTACCCGTGCATGGGTGTTTGTGCTCTCTGGAGGAATTGAAGGACTGTTGCCGTTGTTTGTTCTTCATTCTTCCATCCCACAAAGTGATTATGGACTTTGGGGTAGTTAGAGCCCAAAAAAAAAAAGATCTTCAACCAGTGCAGTTACCGCGACACTCACCAGGTGGCAGTGTTGCGCATCAATATTCACTGTTCACTCACACACTTAGAGAAGGAAAGGGTTTCTCTGCGGAGAGGTTCTTTCATTCTTACACAAACATATGTGTCAGGGATATGTGTGTTTAACGTTTCTTTTCCCCTCTGCAGGAGAACATCTTATCAAGACCACTGAGAATAGGGTGGGTCTTAGTCAGGATGGGTGGGAAGGAATGTTGATGTGAACGTGTGATTCTGATAATGTGGTTATGTGTTGTTTGTTCCCTTCCCTTCCCTTTCATGTCAGGTTCAGGCACAACTGTTTGGTTAGTTTTCAAAACTTTTGTATTTTTGAAATTCGTTAGTCGGTTTCTGGATCAGGCTATGATGGCCCTTTTTGGGCATGGTTTGCTCCAGACACTGGGGACCAGTGTCAAATAACAGGGGGAAGAATGTAGCGGGTATGTACTTTTAAAACTGGTGAAGACACCAGTGATGCATAGTTCCCTGCGGCCCAGCAGGTGGCGCAGGTGGCGCTGTCACTTTGGGCCGGGGTTGAACCATCGCTGCAGTACCCTTTGTGACCTCTCGCAGCGGTTGTACGGCGGGGCGGGGAACCCGCGTGCTTGCTGGGAGAGGGTATAGAGGGGGCGGACATCTTCGCCATGAGGTTCGAGTCCTGGGCACCTTCAGCCTGAGGGCTGTTGCGGTCGGTGTCCAGGCAGCCTAGGCCTGGACACTTGGAGTACGTGTTCCATCCCAGACACCTTCAGCCTGGGGTGAGGTACGCAGCCGGAGGCCTGGGGCCCAGTACCTTCCGCTGGGTCCCGCGAGGGAGGGATCGTCCTAGGGGGCCTCGGGAGTGGGGCACCCAAATCCAGAGGCGTAAGGGACCGGAGGAGGGACTCACCCGAAGACCTGGTGCAGCAGATTGCCAGTGCCGGGTGAACCTCTGGAGACCGCCCGGAGGGATATCTTTCCCGAACAGGGGCCAAGTTCAGAGAGGAAGTTCAGTCCACGTTCAATGACCGGTGGCAGCGGTCCAACTATTTCAGTCAGGTCAGTGGCAGAGACCTGCTATTAGGCCTGTGGCAGGGGCCTCAACAGTTCATCTGGTCGGTGGCAGCGACCAAAACTCACGGTCGGTGGTAGAGACCGTGCGCCAGGCCTATTCGCTAGCAAAGGAATAGGAGAGTTCAGTTGTGCCTGGGCCCACTCGTTCCCACACCCCCATGTTCGTCTGTTATTGGAAGTTCAACTGATTGTGTTCACCCTATTGTATGAGAAATAAAGGAGTGTTGGACTTTCGATTGGTGTGGGGCTCTATGATTGGCAGACACGTCTCCATGGAACAACTGAGGCTTCGTATGCAGTGGACAGACCCGGAGGTAATTCAACTAACTCTGCTCAACCCTCCTACACACACGAGGGGAGAGCTTGGCGTAGTGTTCCTGCACTCTCCTCTCCCAGGCACCCCTAGACACAGGCCCCTCACACGAGGAATTGCCGAGAGGGAGAGTGAGGCTCCGCTACACCAATGTATCTGGCCCCAACGCTGCGCCAGAGTCTCAGTTGGTGGTTGATAGCCAAAAATTAGCAGAAGGGGAAATCCTTCACCAGTAACCTGGAAAGTAGTAACAACGGATCCCTGCCTCTTGGGCTGGGGAGCGGTTCTGGAGGAGACCACTGTCCAGGGGAAGTGCTCAGAGTCCGAAAAAGCCTTGCCCATCAACATTCTAGAAATTCGAGTGGCGCATCTGGCTCTAATAGCCTGGACTTTCAGGTTTCAGGGTTGTCCCGTCAGGATACAATCCGACAATGCCACAGCAGTGGCTTACATCAACCACCAGAAGTCACGCAGTCCAAAGGGAGGTGAATCATATGCTGGCTTGGGCAGAGAAACATGTACCTTGCCTATCTGCAGTCTTCATTCCAGGAGTGGAGAATTGGCAGGGCGGATTTCTTGAGCCGCCAACAATTGTTCCCGGGAGAATGGTCTCTCCATCCCGACATTTTTTCAGCCATATGCCAAAAATGGGGCACCCCGGACGTAGATCTATTGGCATCCAGGTTCAACAAGAAGTTGGACAACTTTGTGTCAAGGACAAGGGATCCTTTTGCATGCGGCACAGATGCATTAGTAACCCCTTGGGATCAGTTTTCACTGATCTATGCGTTCCCCCAGTTCAGCTGCTTCCGCGGCTTCTACGCAGGATCAAAGAGGAAGGGAAGCCAGTAATACTGGTCAACCCCGGAATGGCCCAGAAGATCCTGGTATGCAGAGATCGTAAGGTTGGCAGTAGGGGAAACGTGGACTCTTCCGTCCTGTCCAGACTTGCTTTTGCAATGACCAGTGTTCCATCCTGCCTTAGTCGCTAAATTTAACAGTTTGGCTATTGAAGCCCACATATTAAAGAGTCGGGGGGCTTTCAGGCTCAGTAGTAACTACCCTAATTAATGCAAGGTAGCCGGTTTCATGGACCATTTATTATAGGGCCTGGAGGTACTGTTTCCTGGTGTGAAACCAAAAGATGGCATCCTCGGAAGTATGTCATTGGAAGAATTCTTGCCTTTCTACAGTTGGGAGTAGAAATGAAGCTAGCCTTGAGTACAATCAAGGATCAAATCTCGGCCTTTTCAAAGTTTTTTCAAAAGGCCACTTGCCTCGCATTCTTTGATTAGGGCCTTTATACAAGGGGTAACGCGTATAACTCCGCCAGTAAGGTCACCCTTGTGCCCATGGGATTTGAATCTAGTTTTATCGGCCTTACAAGGACAGCCCTTTGAGCCGATGCGCTATATTCCCTTGATCCTTTTGACAAGGAAGTTGTTTTTTTTTGGTTGCAGTAACCTTGGCAAGGAGAGTATCAGAATTGGCAGCTTTCTCATGTAAAGAGCCATACTTAATTATTCATAAGGACAAGGTGGTATTTCGTCCTCACCAGACCTTTCTGCCTAAGGTAGTGTTCAGTTTTCATCTGAACCAAGATGTCTCCCTGCCTTCCTTTTTTCCAGATCCTCGTTCTCCGGAGGAAAAATTGTTACATTCTCTCGATGTGGTGAGAGCTGTTAAGCTCTATCTGAAGGTGACAGCTCAGATACGGAAAACTGATGCTTTGTTTGTGCTGCCAGAAGGGCCCAGGAAAGGGCAGGCAGCGTTGAAATCGACTATTTCAAAGTGGATTCATCAAGTTATAATTCAGACTTATGGTTTGAAAAGAAGGGTTCCGCCTTTTCAAGTTAGAGCGCACTCTACCAGGGCAGTGAGTGCTTCATAGGTGGTGCATCACCAAGCCTCTATGACTCAAATTTTCAAGGCCGCGACTTGGTCATCTGTACAAACATTTACTAAATTTTATCAGTTGCATGTAAGGCGGCAAGAGGATGCCGCCTTTGAGCGCAGTGTACTGCAGGCAGCAGTATAGATCCTCACGTCTGAAGGCGGCCTGCGTTGATATGTGTCTCCCTCCCCTCAGAGGCATTGCTTTTGGACATCCCACATAGTAATTACTATGGCTGCTCTGTGTCCCGTGATGTACGATAAAGAAAATAGGATTTTTATAACAGCTTACCTGTAAAATCCTTTTCTTGGAGTACATCACGGGACACAGAGGTCCCTCCCCTCTTGTTGGGATATGTATTGCTTTGCTACAAAAATTGAGGTACTTACTGTATTGGAGGGGTTATATAGAGGGGGACTTCCTGTCTTTAGGGTGTGCCAGTGTCCATTCACCTACAGGTGGCGTATAATCCACATAGTAATTACTATGGCTGCTCTGTGTCCCGTGATGTACTCCAAGAAAAGGATTTTACAGGTATACTGTTATAAAAATCCAATTTTTTCAAACTTGTTTACAAATTAAAGTCAGTTTTTGTTGCTAGAAAATTACTTAGAACCCCCAAACATTATAGATTTTTTTCAGACACCCTAAGGAAATAAAATTAGCTGTAGTTGCAATACTTTATGTCACACCATATTTGCGCAGCGGTCTTACAAGCACAATTGTTTTGAAAAAAAATACACTTTTCTGAATGAAAAAATAAGAAAACAGTAAAGTTAGCCCAATTTTTTTCTATATTGTGAAAGATAATGTTACACCTAGTAAATTGATAACCAACATGTCATGCTTCAAAATTGCACCCGCTCATGGAATGGCGACAAACTTTGTCACTAAAGCCTCATACACACGATCGGATTTTCTGCAGACAAAGCGTAGGACTTTTGTCCGAAGGGCGTTGGCCAGGAACTTGTCTTGCATACAAACAGCAAAGAATTGTCGGCCAACAAACATGAAACTACGTGTTTTTTTTGCTCTTTAGCACCACTCTTTGGGCAACTTCTGCTAATGTTGTGTTATGGTGAGCATTGCTTCTGAGCATGCGTGTTTGTACTTTGGAGTTTTGTCCAACGGACTTGTGTACACACGATCGGATAATCTGACAACACACAATTGTTGGCAGACAATTTTAAAGCATGCTATCCCACATTTGTCCGTGGAAAATCCGACAACAATTGTCCGATGGAGCATACAATTTTCCGACAACAGCCTGTCATCACAAAATTCCCTTCGGGAAATCCGATTGGGGCGCATACATTTTTTTTTATTATTATTTATTGAACTTTTTTTTTTTTTTTTTACACTGTCCTTTTAAAAAAAAAAAATTGGGTGACTTTTATTCCTATTACAAGGAATGTAAACTTCCTTTGTAATAGAAAAAAAAGCATACAGGACCTCTTTAATGTGAGATCTGGGGTAAAAAATACCTCAGATCTCACATTTACACTTAAAGTGGTGTTCCAAGGGGAAAAAAAATAAAAATAAAAGCCAGCAGCTACACATACTGCAGCTGCTGGTTTTTAATAAATGGACATTTACCTGTCCTGCAGTCCCTCGATGTCGGCACCGCAGCTGATGTTTCCATCAGCTGTCGGGTGTTGCCGTCGCCATTGCGGGTAAGGGAACCTGGCAGTGTAGCCTTTCGGCTTCACGCCGGGAACCCTACTGCGCATGCGCGAGGCCCCGCTCCTCTTTCCTATTAGTGCGGCGGCCGGGGGAGGAGGAGAAGAGAGCCCCACGGTGACGTCACGGCAGCGGCCGGACTCCCGGAAGTGGGAAAGGATACCTGTCAAAGACCGGTATCCTGTCCCCCCGAAAGGTGCCAATTGTGGCACCAGAGGGGGGAAGAATCCGATGAGCGGAAGTTCCACTTTAGGGTGGAGCTCCGCTTTAAATGCAAAAAAAGAAAATGTATTTAACAAAAAAAAAAAAAAAGGCCCCTTTAAGACCATTGGGCTGAAGTGGTGTTTGACGTCACTTCCGTCATCCAATGTTATGGAGCCGAGTGGGGGCCATCTTTCCCTCACTCGGCTCCAGTCCTGTGAGGGGATAGGATCGGTTCATCTCCGCCGCTACCGATGGCTCCGGTTAGCGGCAGAGATGACCGGAGCACGGGGGTTCCTCTCTCCCTCCGCCGATAAAAGTGATCTCACGGCGAATCCGCTGCAGAGACCACTTATCTGAAAGTGGACTGCCCGCAGTTAAAGAGGATACCAGGATTATGGCAGCTATCTGCTGCCATAATAATGGTATTCCACGTCAAAGTACCGACCTATAACGACGGTGGCTGGTCCATAACGGGTTAAAATGGTTGTAAAGGCTAAAGGTTTTTTACCTTCATGCATTCTATGCATGAAGGTAAAAAACCTGTGTGTGGCTCCCTCTACAGTAAGGTGACCAGATTTTTTAAATTAAATCCGGGGACATATTTATTTTTACTAGTAATGGTGGCAATCAGTGACTCTCTGCCTGTCGCTGCCGCCGCTCGTCTCACAGCCTGTTAAGTCTTACTCTGAGCCCCATCTACTACTGGGTTGGGAGCGGAGGAAGATTACGCCGCCAGGGAAGGCAAGGAGATAGGCAGGCAGATGGCTGGCCGGGACTTGAGCCAAGGCAGAAAAACATGAGAGCGGAGCTGGATGGTCATGCACCTGAAACTGAAGAAATATTCCCTCCGCTCCGGCCAGCACATGATCATCATAAAGGGACACAGATAATGAAAAAAATACACCCCCCTAAGCTAGAGCGGGGGTGTGTAATTCAGATTTTTTTTTTTATTATTCTGCACTGACTGTCTTTGAAATTGGCCCAGCCCCTGTTCAAATCCAATCCGGGGACAAAACCGGGGACAGACTTGGTCCGGGGACAGTGTCCTCAATCCGCGGACTGTCCCCGGATACCCTACTCTACAGCCCCTCCTAATACTCACCTGAGCCCCCTCTCGATCCAGCAATGTGCATAGGAGCCTTGGCTGTCAAAGGTTTCCCTCTCCTCATTGAATGAGACAGCAGCAGGAGCCATTGGCTCTCACTGCTGTCAATCACAGACAGTCAGCCAATGAGGAGAGAGGGGGAAGCAGGGCCAAGCTGCAGCTCTATGTGTTTTATGGATGCAAAGAGCAAGGCTTTGGGGGGGAGGAGATCTGTGCCGCAATAGCAAGTGGCTTACTAATGGGGGCACTGGTGAAGGAGGAGGAGCTAGGAGCGCCAGCGGAGGACCCAAGAAGAAGAGGATTGGGGCTGTTCTGTGCAAAACAATTGCACAGAGCAGGTTAGTATGACATATTTGTTATTAAAAACAAAAACCTTTAATATCACTTTAACAATTAAAAGTCTGTATATAATATGAATCTGTATGTTTTCATTTCAATTATTAACATTACCTTGACCTAAAATGGCTCCCTTTCCTGCTTTCTTCAATAGATACTGCATAGAACCTCAAAAAAAAAATCCATGCAGAAGCTAAAGAAGTGATAACCTCTGTTTCAATTCTTTTGAATTGATTTTTATACTTAGTATACTCATATACTGTATATATAGATATATTATTTACAAGAGCTTAACCTTTTTTGAAATTAGCCAATGCAATAATGAAATTACACATACACAGATAGCATGGTTTCTACATTTTCCCCAAGGTGTCTTAAACAAGTTGGTGGACCCATTTTTAAAATTTAAAAGAAAAATTAAGGCCGGCCATAGCTGTAGCGATATTCCTTTTGAACGTCCGTCCATATTTTGATCTGTCTATGGACAGGCTGCTTGTACTGAAGTCAATCCATCGATTGGCTTTGGTACAACCAGCCTGTCGGCTTTTTTCAGGCCATCACTGCCAGTGGTACAGTCAGTCTTGATGGGAGAATCAAGCAACTTTCTTTCCTTCAAGTCGTGGTTGAAGGAAAGAAAAAAAAATTGTATAATGTATGGCTTGCTTTAGGCAAAAACAAAATTGTTCCATTCAATGCTTCTGTTGACAGAGTGAAATTGATGTCAATTAAATAAATGTATACAATTAAACGTGGGCTTACATAAACAGGTACACATTAAGACGCTGACGCAAACATTAATTGCATAGTAATGAACACTGAACAGTTGCCCTTGTAATTACAGAAAAGTTGGGTTACAATTAATGATTGCCTTTGGGAACATAATTTTGTTCCTCGTTTTGCACTGTGTATTACAAGAAATAATTTAGATAATTGTTTCCTATTATTTTAAAGCGTGTCAAGCCAATTAACCTTGACTAACATTTTTACGACAAAAGTTACTGCAGTTTAATTCTACTTAAAATATGCCCCAGAGTGGTCTGAGTTAAGTTTTACCAGACTTTCCAAGGTTAAATCAGCTGGTAACTAGCTCTTAAAATGCACACACACACACACACAAACATTAACAATTTTGCAGTGTGTCTCTTTATTGATTATTTTTTTACTTTTTTGTTTGTGACTTTTAAAGAGGAAGTAAACCCTTTCTAAAAAAGAAAAAAAAAAACACCCTGAAAGACAAAGGCATAATGAGCTAGTATGCATAGCATACTAGCTCATAATAAATTACTTACCTGAGATCGAAGCCTACGCAGCGGTCCTCGGTCACCTCCGTCGCCGCCGTGATACCCGGAGTGACTTCCGGGTATCGCTGCTCCGGCGCTGTGACTGGCCGGAGCAGCGATGACGTCACTCCCGCGCATGCGCGCGGGAGTCGGCAGTGACGGCATGATCGCCTTCAGTAATGGCACGCTCAGTGCACTTGCGCCGTTATCTATGGCGCGCATGCGCCGTAGACATCGGTGCTGTCTTTCTTGCAAATATCTCCTTAACCGTGTAGGTTAGGGAGATATTTCTTGCACCTACAGGTAAGCCTTAATCTAGGCTTACCTGTAGGTCAAAGTGGTCTGTAAGTTTACAACCACTTTAGAACTTTAAGGTTGGATATATCAAACAAGGTGTTTAGATAAGAAGAAGACAAGCTGTTTCTGTAAACCTTAAAATATTTATGGTTTAATTAGTAAATCCCCCTAAAATGATTAGAATTGTTACTATGTTACTATAAAACATGCACCTGACGAGTTCATATCAGTGCTTTTATTTTATGAAAAAAATTGTAAAGGTAAAAATAAATTTGATGCAAATGTAAGGAATGTACTGAGAATTATTATAGTCTGACAGTGATTACAGCCATAGGGTTTTATTTACTCAAGGCAAATAGGCTGTTTGCAAGTGAATTTTCCATTATCTTATTGAATGTGGCGATAATTTACTTCTCTTTCAGAGAATAATTAAGCACGTGAAAGGAAAATGAAAAACAAAAAATACTTTTTCTTGCACATGATAGGATGATGGAAGTCAGCAAGCTACACCTCATTCACTAAGCTTTAGGAAAAATTCACTTGCAAAGTGGACAGCCTATTTGACTTTAGTAAAACAACCTCATTGTGTTATAACACAAAATCAAAACTACTGGGAACAGCTTGAAAATAAGGCAGAGAAACTTCACAAGATTAAAGCGAATATCTAAGCACGCACGCATGCAGATTCTGTAATGCCCATGTCCACATAACACTAGCCATAGCTACAGTATATTACCAAAAGAATTGGGACACCTGCCTTTACACGCACATGAACTTTAATGGCATCCCAGTCTTAGTCTGTAGGGTTCAATATTGAGTTGGCCCACCCTTTGCAGCTATAACAGCTTCAACTCTTCTGGAAAGGCTGTCCACACTGTTTAGGGGTGTGTCTATGGGAATGTTTGACCATTCTTCCAGAAGCACATTTGTGAGGTGAGGCACTGATGTGGATGAGAAGGCCTGGCTCGCAGTTTCCGCTCTAATTCATCCCAAAGGTGTTCTATCGGTTTGAGGTCAGGACTCCGTGCAGGCCAGCCAAGTTCCTGTACCCCAAACTCGCTCATCCATTTCTTTATGGACCTTGTTTGTGCACTGGTGCGCAGTCACGTTGGAACAGGAAGGGACCATCCCCAAACTGTTGCCACAAAGTTGGGAGCATGAAACTGTCCAAAATGTCTTGGTATGCTAACGCCTTGAGAGTTCCCTTCACTGGAACTAAGGGGCAAAGCCCAATATCTGAACAACCCCACATCATAATCCCCCCTCCACCAAATGATTTGGACCAGTGCACAAAGCAAGACATGGATGAGTGAGTTTGGGGTGTAAGAACTTTGACTGGCCTACACAGAGTCCTGACCTCAACACTATAGAACATCTTTGGGATGAATTAGAGCAGAGACTGCAAGCCAGGCCTTCTTGTCCCACATCAGTGCTTGACCTCACAAATGTGCTTTTGGAAGAATAGTCAAATATTCCCCTTTTTTCCAAACCTTGTGGACAGCCTTTCCAGGAGAGTTGAAGCTGTTATAGCTGCAGAGGGTGGGCCAACTTATTATTGAACCCTACGGACCAAGACTGGGATGCCATTAACCACTTAAGCCCCGGATCATTTTGCTGGTCAAAGACCAGGCCACTTTTTGCGATTTGGCACTGCGTCGCTTTAACTTACAATTGTGCGGTCGTGCAACGTGGCTCCCATACAAAATTTACGTTCTTTTTTTCCCAGAAATAGAGCTTTCTTTTGGTGGTATTTGATCACCTCTGCGGTTTTTATTTTTAAACAAAAATAGAGCGACAATTTTGGAAAAAATTCAATATTTTTTACTTTTTGCCTTTAATAAATATCCCCAAAAAATATATAAAAAAAACATTTTTTTTCCTCAGTTTAGGCAGATACGTATTCTTCTACATATTTTTGGTAAAAAAAAAAATCTAAAAAAAAAAATCGCAATAAGCGTTTATTGATTGGTTTGCGCAAAAGTTATAGCGTCTAACAAAATAGGGGATAGTTTTATGGCATTTTTATTAATATTGTTTTCTTTACTAGTAATGGCGGGGATCAGCGATTTTCATCGTGACTGCGACATTATGGCGGACACATTGGACACTTTTGACACCATTTTGGGACCATTGTCATTTTTACAGCGATCAGTGCTATAAAAATGCACTGATTATTGTGAAAATTACACTGGCAGTGAAGGGGTTAACCACTAGGTGGCGCTGTATGAGTTAAGTCAGTGTGCCCTAGGGAGTGATTCTTACTGTAGGGGGCATGGGCTGTGTGTGACATGACACTGATCTCCGCTCCGATTACACACGGAGCGGAGATCAGCGTCATTGTCACTAGGCAGAGCGGGGAGATGCTTGTTTACATTAGCATCTCCCCGCTCTATCTCTCCGTGAGATGATCGTGGGGATCCCCACGGTGATCAAGTCCGTGGGACCCACGGTCGGGCTCACGGCAGGGTCGTGAGCGCGCCGCCAGCAGCGCGTGCGTGACCACACGGCGGCATCTTAAAGGGGACGTACTTGTACGCCCATATGCCTGTCCGTGCCATTTTGTCAACATAAATAGGCGTGTGGCGGTCTTTAAGTGGTTAAAGTTCATGTGCGTGTAAAGGCAGGCATCCCAATACTTTTGGTAATATAATGTATGATTATTTTAGTCAGCTGCCATTTCTAAAGGATCATTTGGAGCTTCTTTTTTTTTCCACCTCCTGGGGCCTACCAACAAATGCATATATTCTGTAAACACTGGGAGGCACTTAAAGAGCAATTGCAGTCTGCTCACATAATTTTTAATAAAAACATCTTTGCCATTCTGTACTTGCCAAATATGTTGCAGAAATCTACCTCCACTAAGTCTGGCTGCATCCATTTTAACTGTGGGCAGCTAAAGCTGCTGCCTGTTCACTTCCTTGATTTACAGACACACACAGAGGCACAACTACAGCTCTGCAGCTCGCATTGGCCCACCTCCCCCCCTTTTTATGGAAAACTCTCACAAGAGTGAGAGAAAGAGAGTTGTGCATGATGTCATAAGCCTAAGCTTGTATAAGGTATTTACTGGCAGAAAAAATATGTTTTACTATCCAAAGTTAAAAAAACAAGGACAGAGAATTTAATAGATGGTAAGTTGAAAAAATGACTGAAGGTCCGCTTTAACCACTTAACGACCGCCCCATGTACATATACATCAGCAGAATGGCACGGACAGGCACAATCACGTACCTGTACGTGTCTGCCTTTGTGCGGGTGGGGGGTCCGATCGGACCCCTCCCGGTACATGGGGCGGTCGGTATCGCTTAAGGAGCAATCCGTGATGAGGGGGCGGCCATTGGTTTCTGGCCACCCCCTCGCGATCGCTCCCGGCGAATGAGATGCTTCCCCTGCCTGTGTAATGTAAACACAGGCAGGGGAAGTGATGTCATCTCTCCATGTGTCGCTCTATTCGTCCAGAGCACCGAGGAGAGAAGACATCAGGTTAGTGTACCCACTGACACCAGGACACATAGGCACACAATCCACACCCCAGATCACCCCCCAGCCCCCATTCACAGTGTCACTGATTGCAGTGATCATTTATTTACTGATCACTGCAATCAGTGACATTTGTGATAGTAAAAGTGTCAGGGCAGTCAGTGTTAGGTCCCTTTAGGTCCAGGGTAGCCCCCTAACCCCCCCCCCAAATAAAGGTTTAACCCCTTGATCGCCCCCCAGGTAAACCTTTCACCCCCTATCGCCAGTGTCACTAAGCGATAATTTTTCTGATCGCTGTATTAGTGTCGCTGGTGCCGCTAGGTAGCCAGTTATTTTTTTAGGTTCACCGCCAGGTTTTTATAGCATCAGGTACCCCCATATACAACCTAATAAAGGTTTTAACCCCCTGATTGCCCCTAGAGTTAACCCTTTCACCAGTGATCACCGTATAAGTGTCACTGGTGACACTGGTTAGCCAGTTAGTTATTTCGTTATTTAAGTTCCCCGTCAGGTTTTTATATAGCGTCAGGTAACCCCATATATTTCCTAATAAAGGTTTTAACCCCCTAATTGCCCCTAGTTAACCCTTTCACCAGTGATCACCGTATAAGTGTTACGGGTGACGCTGGTTAGTTAGTTTGCTTTTTAAAGCATCAGGTCACCCGCTGTATATAACGCAATAAAAGGTTTAACCCCCTGATCGCCCGGCGGGTGATATCAATTAGGTTTTAGGGTCAGATAGGGTCTGCGTCGCCCCAGGCAGTGTCAGGTTAGTGCCAGTAGCGATAACACCCACGCGTGAAGCATACACCTCCCTTAGTGGTATAGTATCTGATCAGATCTATATCTGTTCTGATCAGATCTATACTAGCTTCCCCAGCGGTTTAGGGTTCCCAAAAACGCAGTGTTGGCGGGATCAGCCCAGATACCTGCTAGCACCTGCGTTTTGCCCCTCCGTCCAGCCCAGCCCACCCAAGTGCAGTATCGATCGATCACTGTCACTTACAAAACACAACACACATAACTGCAGCGTTCGCAGAGACAGGCCTGATCCCTGCGACTCCAGTGCTGTAGGAGGTGATTTCACCACCACAGTTAAAAAAAAAAAAGAGCATATATGCTGAAGCATGGGGCAGCAGGGGCGGAGGAGCGATTTTTCTCCTAATGCCGCGTACATATGGTCAAAATTCTAACGGAGGCTTGCCCGTGGAAAAGTCTGACCGTATGTACGCGGCATAACTTTTGCGGGAGGATGCCCCCATGCTTCGGCATATATAAATGGTGCATGTATGCCCATCATTAGAAGTGGGTGGATGAAGGGAGGTATTCTAATGGTGGGCATACCCACCGATCAATCTCTTTTTTCGTTCAGCCAACAGGCTGCATGAAAAAAAAGATTACAATACATGTCCAACAAGGACCAGCAACGTACTGGTATGTTGCTGGACTTTGAATGGTTATACCAGAATCATGCCTGCGGGTTTAGGTATCATCTTGGTATCATTCTTTTCAGCCAGTGGCCGGCTTTCATGTAAAAGCAATCCTAGCGGCTAATTAGCCTCTGGGCTGCTTTTTCAAGCAGTGGGAGGGAATGTCCCCCCCCCCCCCCCCCCCAGATATAAAAAGCGCCATTGGGAAATTGGGAAAGCATTTTATCACACCGATCTTGGTGTGGTCAGATGCTTTGAGGGCAGAGGAAAGATCTAGGGTCTAATAAACCACAATTTTTTCAAAAAAGAGTACCTGTCACTACCTATTGCTATCATAGGGGATATTTACATTCCCTGAGATAACAATAAAAATGATAAAAATAAATAAAAATGGAAGGAACAGTTTAAAAATAAATTAAAAAAAGCAAAATAAATAAAAAAAAGAAAAAGAACCCCTGTCCCCGCCCTGCTCTTGCGCAAAGGCAAAACGCAAACGTCAATCTGGCATCATATGTAAACAGCAATTGCACCATGCATGTGAAGTATCACCACAAAGGTCAGATCGAGGGCAGTAATTTTAGCAGTAGGCCTCCTCTGTAAATCTAATGTGGTAACCTGTAAAGGCTTTTAAAGGCTTTTAAAAATGTATGTAGTTTGTCGCCACTGCACGTTTGTGCGAAATTTTAAAGCATGTCGTGTTTGGTATCCATGTACTCGGCCTAAGATCATCTTTTTTATCTCAAACATTTGGGCGATATAGTGTGTTTTAGTGCATTAAAATGAAAAAAAGTGTATTTTTTCCCCAAAAAATTTGTTTGAAAAATCGCCGCGCAAATACTGTGTGGAAAAAAAAATGCAACACCCACCATTTTAATCTGTAGGGACTTTGCTTTAAAAAATATATATATAATGTTTGGGGGTTCAACGTAATTTTCTTGCGAAAACAATATGTTTTCATGTAAACAGAAAGTGTCAGAAAGGGCTTTGTCTTCAAGTGGTTAGAAGAGTGGATGATGTGTGACATAAGCTTCCTGATGTTGTGCATATATTTCAGATGTGTGCAGCAGATCGCACCGTTGCCATTTGCAACATATGTCTAAAGCGTATCTCGCGTGGCCAAAACATCAGCCGCTTGGGAACCACGTGCTTGACCAGACATATGTCGACCTGCCATGCAGTCCGTTGGCAAACGTACCTAAAAGACCCACACCAAAGAACAAAACGGACCTCTCCTTGCTCCTCATCAGCTAGGATCTCCAACCCCACTATACCTTCAGTCCTCTCTGAAACCTGCACTGAGAGGAATGAAGGTGTAGAATTCAGTGTGTCACAGCCAAGTACTTGCGGACAATCTGCTATCGGTACACCGACGTCCGATTGTACCAGGCAAATTTCCCTGCCCCAGCTGCTGCACCGCCGAAAGAAGTTCGCTCCCAGCCATCCACATGCCCAGCGGTTGAATGCTAGCTTGGCCAAATTGCTAGCACTTCAACTGCTGCCTTTTCAGTTGGTAGACTCTGCCCCCTTCTGTGAGTTTGTTGAATGTGCGGTTCCTCAGTGGCAGGTTCCCAAACACCACTTTTTCTCACGGAAGACGATTCAGGCTCTCTACCGGCATGTGGAAGGCAATGTCTTGGCCTCGCTGGACAGGGTGGTCAGTGGTAAGGTTCATATTACCGCTGACTCATGGTCCAGCAGGCATGGACAGGGACATTGTGAAAAATTATTGAAATAAATAATAAGAGTGCGCTAATTATACTTACAAGATATATAATCACATCTATGTAAGTGATAAATTATGAATATAAAAAATATCCCTATCAAAGGTACCTCAAAAGGAGTACCTCACATACACCCTTAATGAACATCGATATTGATATATAGATATATTAGTAAATGCTTAATTGATAATGGTGTTTGATGATATAGATATAGATATAGATATAGATATAATATTATATAAATGTGAGTCCCAATATAAATGCAATCAAAGAGTCCAATTTTTCCAAAGAAGTCTCTAAAGAAAATTCCAACAAAATACAAATATTAAATCAAAAATATTGCTTGAATGTCGGTTAATCGTGAAACAAAAAATCTTCGTAATTGACGGGTGAAATATACTGTTTGGTGGAGGACTAACACGTCAATTACGAAGATTTTTTGTTTCACGATTAACCGACATTCAAGCAATATTTTTGATTTAATATTTGTATTTTGTTGGAATTTTCTTTAGAGACTTCTTTGGAAAAATTGGACTCTTTGATTGCATTTATATTGGGACTCATATTCATATAATATTCTATATATATATATATTTTTTTTTTTTTGAATTATTTTGGGTTTTGGAATCAAACACCATTATCAATTAAGCATTTACTAATATATCTATATATCAATATCGATGTTCATCAAGGGTGTATGTGAGGTACTCCTTTTGAGGTACCTTTGATAGGGATATTTTTTATATTCATAATTCATCACTTAAATAGATGTGATTATATATCTTGTAAGTATAATTAGCGCACTCTTATTTATTTCAATAATTTTTCACTTGATCATTTTGGTAGTCGCCACGGCTACCATTCTGCAGAGGAGCAGCTGTAAAATAGTTAATTATTATATATTCATTAGTGGTGGCGCGGATTTTTTATAACATTTTTTTCAATGGACAGGGACATTACCTATCTTTCACGGCGCATTGGGTGACTCTGCTGGCAGCTGGGAAGGATGCAGGACAAGGTGCAGTAGTGTTGGAATATGTTCTGCCACCACGCCTCCAAAATGTTACTACTGGTGATTCTGACACACCTCTCTCCTCCACCCCCTCCTTTTCTTCTTCTTCTTCCTACATGGCCTCTATCTGTGCTTTGTCCTCGGAACCAGCGGTGCTCCGTAGATGTTCAAGGGGCTACGCAAGTACACAGGCAAAAAGATGCCATGCGGTGCTTGAGCTGGTGTGCTTGGGGGACAGGAGCCACACTGGGGCAGAGATTCTGTCAGCTTTGCAGGGGCAGGCTCAGAGGTGGTTGACGCCATGCCAGTTTAAGCCAGGAAAGGTGGTTTCCGACAATGGCACCAACCTCCTCTCTGCCCTTCGACAGGGAGAACTGACCCATGTGCCCTGTTTGGCTCACTGGGTCAGGGGAGCTTGGATTTTTTCCCCACGCCAGTGGGCCATGATCAGGGATGCATGCACTGTCCTGGCACCATTTGAGGAGGCCACGAGGATGGTGAGCAGTGACAGAGTATGCATCAGTGACACTGTCCCTCTTGTCCACCTGTTGGAGCACACGCTGCGTGGAATAATTGACAGGGCACTTGAGGCAGAACAGAGGCAGGAAGAGGAGAACTTCCTTGCCTCTCAAGGCCCCCTTTATCCAGACAGTGTTCCTGCTGGCCCGGCTATCACACAGGAAGAGGAGGAGGAGGAGGATTATTGTGTCAGCATGGAGGTGGAGCCTAGCACTCAGCATTAGCAGGAGTCTTCAAGGGATCAGTTACAGTCCCAAGACACCCATAGACTTGTAAGTGGCTGGGAGGAGGTGGCTGCGGATCATGTCGTCCTCAGTGACCCAGAGGACTCCACACCGAATGCCTCAGCAAACCTACGCTGCATGGCCTCCCTGATCCTGCAAAGCCTGTGGAAGGATCCTCGTATTTGTGTGATCAAGGACAGGGATCATTGCTGGCTGGCAACCCTCCTTGATCCACGTTACAAGGGTAAGGTCGCGGACCTTATCTTGCCGTCGCAGAGGGAGTAGAGGATGAAGCATCTTTGGGAGGCCTTGCAGAAAGGTCTGTGCAACGCGTTCCCAGAGACTGGGAGGTTACAAAAACGTGTTGCTGAGGCTCCGGTCAGTCAAAGAAGGAGCGGTGGAGAAGGTGGCCGTCTGACTGATGCGTTCAGACAATTTTTTAGTACGCAGCCCCAAGGTACGATCGCTTCTAGCAACCATCGCCAGCGTCTGGTTTACATGGTGCAGGAATACCTAGGGGCAAGATCAGACTTGGACACCTTTCCCAGCAAAAATCCTCTGGGTTACTGGGTCTTGAGGATGGATCACTGGCCAGAGCTTGCACAGTATGCAATTGAGGTACTGGCCTGTCCTGCATCTAGCGTTCTTTCGGAACGCACATTCAGTGCTGCTGGAGGCTTTGTAACCGATCACAGGGTGTGCCTGTCCACCGACTCGGTCGATCGACTGACCTTCATAAAAATGAATCAGTCTTGGATCACCACCAGCTACCAAGCACCTGATGCTGATGTAATCGAATAATGTTTTGGGAAATGTCAGATCCCTTCAAGACTGCCTATGCTGATGCTGAGTGACTATCCTGTTATGCTGAGTGACTATCCTCTTCCTCCTCAATAATCATGCTGATAGCTTGAAAGAACATTTTTGGTTCTGGGCACCGCCACCAGTGCCTAAGGCCCAATTTTTCTGCCCCTGTTTAACAGGGGCGTGTAATTACAATTTTTGATGCAATACTTTGCAACAGGGCTCATTGCTGCGCTCCAAGTACAGTATCTGTGAGGGGTTGAAATGTTGTGGTACCAGTGCCTAAGGCCCAATTTTTCTGCCCCTGTTCAACAGGGGCATGTAATTACAATTCTTGATCTAATAATTCACAGCAGGGCCCATTCCTGCGCCCACCAAGAGTAACTGTGAGGGCTTACAGTGTTGTGGCAACACCACCACCACCACCAAAGGCCCAATTGTTCCTACCACTGTTCAACAATGGCATGTAATTACAATTCTTGATATAATAGTTCACAGCAGGGCATTCCAGCGCCCACCAAGAGTAACTGAGGGCTTACAGTGTTGTGGCAACACCAACACCTAAGGGCCAAATTTCTGCAGAGTATATATGGCAGGCCCCTACTTTCAAACATCCAACTTACAAACGACTCCTACTTGCAAACGGAAGGAGACAACAGGAAGTGAGAGGAAATCTACCCCTAGGAAGGGAAATTCTCTCCTGTAAGAGTTAATATGGATAAAAGGTGTCTCCTCTCCACTGATGATTTATCACCAATCCTTGTTTCACTAAAAACCCCAAATTTTCAAATAACATTTGTCATTGGGACGGAAAGTGAGGTGAAATTTTCTGAACAGGTGCACAGACAGCAAAACAAATGTTACAGGGGTGATAACCCTTCCCTATGTTTTCCAAAAAGCTTAAAAATAGATTTTTTGGCTGGAGCTACACTTAAAAAATGTACTTGTTCCAAATTACAAACAGATTCTACTTAAGAACAAACCTACAGTCCCTGTCTTGTTTTCACCACCTGTATACTGCTGTTCAGAGTATATAGGGCATTTTTTTACTTTGGGTGCGGGGTTCCCCTTAATATCCATACAAGACCCAAAGGGGCTGGTAGTGGGCTGGGGGGGGGGGGGGGGGTAACTCATGCCATTTTTCTCAATGATATTCATCCATATTGCCGGGACCATACATTACATTAAAGCCGCAAGCAGTTTTTAATTAATTACTTTTTTTCCTTTAGAAATGTCATTTTGTGCAGGGACAGTTCTAAACACGGGAAACACATGCCACTTCACAGGCATACTTTAGACAACCCCCAGGTACGATATTTAAAGGAATATTTCACCTTTTTCTTTTTTCACTTTATGCATCATTAAAATCACTGCTCCCAAAAAAACGGCCGTTTTTAAAACTTCTTTTTGCATTGATGCATGTCCCCTGGGGCAGGACCCGGGTCCCCCAAACCCTTTTTAGGACAATAACTTGAATATTAGCCGTTATAATTAGCACTTTTGATTTCGAACGTTCACGTCCATTGTATTTAATAGGGTTCTAAAGTTCGCGCAAACTTTCGGTCCGTTCGCAGGTTCTGGTGCGAACCGAACCGGGGGGTGTTTGGCTCATCCCTATTCTCCACCATTGACTCCCCCAGCTGTTCTAGTATGTAAGATGTCTGCATGTTTCTAGCCCCCAAGTGCATAACTTTACATTTATCAAAATTAAACCTCATTTGCCACACAGTTGCCCAATGAAAAAAAGTGCATGGAGGTTGGCTTGCAAGTTGGAGAAATCCTGTAGAGATGTTATTACACAGCATAGATTGTTGTCATCCACAAACACTGCAATGGTACTTTTAATCCCAGACCCTATATCATTTATAAATATACCATATTTAAAAATAATGGTCCCATCACTGAACCTTGGAGTACACCACTAATGACCTTAGACCATTTAAAGTATGAATCATTAACCACTAATCTCTGAATTTGGTCTTTTAGACAGTTTTCTATCTATTTACAAACTGATTTTTCCGAGCCTGTAGACCTTACCTTACACATTAGTCATGTGTGGGGAACTATGTCAAACGCTTTTGCAAAATCTAAATATACCACATCCACAGCCACCTCTCTGTCTAAGGTTTTCTCACCTTCTCATAAAAAGTAATCAGATTTGTTTGACAACTTCTGTCTTTCATGAATCCATGCTGTCTGTTATTTAGAATATTTTTTCAGCAAGAACTCATCTATGTGATCTTTTATTACACTCTCCAGTATCTTCCCAAGTTAAATTAACAGGCCTATAGTTACTTGGTAAAGACTTTGATCCTTTTTTACATATAGGCAGTGGCACCTTGCGCCAATCCAGTGGTACTATGCCAATAATTAAAAAGTCCCTAAAAATTAGAAACAATGGCTTTGAAATGACAGAGCTCAATTCTTTTAGGATCCGTGGGTGTGTGCCATCTGGTCGAGGTGCTTGATTCGCCATTATTTTGACTAAATATTTCTGGACCGTATCAATTTTGAGCCATAATGGTTAATTTGGTGCTGTGTCAATATCATCCCCGTTATGGACACGAGCCCCCCCATGCTCCTTTGTATACACAGAGCTGAAGAAGGTATTTAATAAATTTGCCCTCTTTGTTCCCAGTCAGCCACTCCAGATTATTTTGTAAAGGGCCTACATGCTCAGGCCTGACCTTTTTACAATTAATATATTTGAAGAATGTTTTTGAGTTCGTTCTACTATCTTTTGCAATCTGTTGTTCGTTTAAAATTTTTGCGTCCTTTATTTCCTTTTTACATATTCTGTTATATATTTTTTTTAATATTTAAAGGATGAAAGGCTGCTACGGGTGCTTTTGCTGCCACCTGCTGCTTATGACCCAGTCTGATATGGCGACTCATCAGCTGCACATCTCTGCCATCAACAGAGGATCTTGCAGGCACTTCTACCTCATTGCGCTCTTGCGGCTGCTGTCGCAACTCAGTGATCCCTGAGCCAGGGCTGTAAGAGAGGTCTCCTTCTACACATCCTGCTCTGCTACAAGGTACATGAGGCACACGGTCTGGAATTGATTTTGAGGGAAAACCCCACAAAAACTGTATGGGGTCCCCCCAAAGTCCATACCAGACCCTTATCGGAACATGCAGCCCAGCAGGTCAGGAAAAGGGGGGGCAAACGAGTGCCCCCCTCCTGGACCATACAAGGCCACATGCCTTCATCAGAGGGGTGGGTGCTTTGGGACGGGAGCTTTACCCCATCACCCCAAAGCACCTTGAGGTCCTTGGGCAGGAGGCTTATTAGAATCTGGAAGTCCCCTTTAACAAGGGGCCCCCCAGATCCCAGCCCCCCCTATGTGAATGAGGGGGGAGACCCCGCCCCTCATGACTTCACCCAGAGACCCCTGTCATGAGGGGGTGGGGTCTTCAGGTGACATCACGGGGGGTAGGGTCTCCAAGTGATGTCCCCGGGTGGCCACGCCCAATGGCTATATAAGAACTGGCAGACACCGGACCTGACACAACAGCGGGAGCCAGCGCTGGAGCAGGACTGGGTCGGCGGAGGAAGAAGTAATCAGCGGAGGGAGAAGAACCGAGAGAACAAGAGGATGGAGAAGAACTGGGAGAAGAAGCAGAGGGAGAAAAACCGGAGGGAGAAGACCGGAGGAAGAAGACACGAAGTTACGACGGGGGACATTCTTTTTTTTTTGTTTAATAAAGGGCTTTTTTTTTTTTTTAAACGGTCTCTTTTTTGTACCACTACACTTTTTTTTGGTGCCCAGGGTTGTTGGGAAGAGGCCCTTGTCCCCATCAACACAAGTTTTTTTTTTTTTGGGCGTGGGGTTCCCCCTCAAGATTAATACAGGACTCAAAAGGCCTGGCATGGATCTGGGGGGCCCACAAAGTTTTTTTTATTTATTTTGGCGTGTGATTCCGCCTCAAGATCCTCAGAGCAGAAGTTGCATGCCACAAGTTGGATCAGTTAAGATGATGATCCCGACTTCTTTTCAAATCAATGGGCTGAAATCGGTCGAACACAAATAGGAACAGTTAAACGACTCTCATAGGGAACCATTGATTTTGACATGTCACGTGGGAAGTGGAAAGATTTTGGTTCTAATTTCACCTTGTGCAGCCAAACTGGGAAGAATGTACAGAGGCAAATGCTGAAAGAACAGGTGCCGACTCTTCGCTAAAGCAAACACAACCTACCCAATAAGTGAAGATTCCAGGTAAAACGTCTGAGGCAACTGCTGTTGCAGAGTGCGACTGGACAGTTTATTTGCTTTTAGTAAATCAACCCATATGACTGCTCCTTGACCCCCTTTTTTTCCATAAAGATTTTATTTAAGAAAATAAAATAACATTACAGCCAATATCAAGCATGACAATGAACGCACAAAAAAAAAAAAAAAATACATACACAGGACAGCTTAGGCTCTACAAGGAAGACAGAAACCTCCCGTACATGTCTAACAAACCTCATGATATACTTCCCACAAATACTATTGACACAGTCGCTCCTAGGAGCAGAAAGATTTTCAAGAGTTAACCGGTGATGAAACTGTCATTCGAGGTAGGACCCAGTGCTACCAGGTCTATCCAGCGTATTGGGAAGTAGAGGCCTAAGTAACTGTAGTTCAGAGCCTATCTGATAGCTTCAAGAACAGTCCCTAAGGGGGTGCCCATCTCGAGATTGATGATTATAGGGGCCACCCATAAGTAACCCCGACGCCCCCAAATCCGCACATCATCAGATTGGGCGTAGACAGAAAAAAAAAAAAAGGGGGAAAGAGAAGAAGAAAAAAAAAAAAGAGAAGAAAAAGGGAGGAAAGGGAGGAAAAAATAAATAAAAAATAACCTAACAAAAAAAGAACGAGAGAAAGAAGGAATGAAAGAGGGGAGGGGGGGGGGAGTAGGAGGGAGAATTCCCAGGGAAACTACCAGGAGAGGGGGTGGGGGAACCACCATCTACCCTCTCCGTCCAGTCTGACACTGGAGTAATACGGTCGTATCTTGCAGTTTCTATGTGTCAGCCAAGAGAGTCTCTGACACGGGATCCAGTCAAACGCTCCTTGATAGCAGCGCCTGATATTCAGCAGATTTTCAGATTTGAACCAATCATCCCAGGTAAACGAAAATTTTGAGATCCTATCTTGTGCAGTGTATATCAGCTCCTCTATCGCTGCAATGTGATTAATACGTGTTACCCATTCCTTCATAGACGGTGGCACTGTGGACCTCCAATGGACGGGTACACACAGTCTGGCCGCGTTTATCATGTGAATCGCTACTGAGTTGCGGTAACTCTTCCTGGATATTTTGGAGAGGTGAAGAAGATACTGTGCCAATATGGCTGAATCAGTGTGCACTCCCACCAAATATGGAGAAAAGTGCCCAAGTCCTTGCCACATCTCCAGCACCGGTCAGTTACATTCGGAATAAATTTATGGAGAAGGTCAGGTGTCTTATACCACCGCGATCTGATCTTGTACCCATTCTCTTGTGTATTCACATTCAGGGAGCCCTTATGGATAAACCAATGAACTCGTTCCCAGCTTTTCTTCTCAATCGTTCTGTCTAACCTCGCCTCCCAAAAGGCGTGCTCCGCTTGCATGGAAACAAAGGGTTCTCTAAACATTGAGGCATAAAGCAGCGAGATCACATGCCTCTGGGGAGGCGGGCCAGAGCATAAGGACTCGAAAACCGTAGGCGGTTTTGTAAAGCATCCTCTCTTAGAAGGGTGACCAAGAAAGTGTTTTATCTGGAGGGAAGCCAAAAAGGGGAAGGACTTGGTCGGGGATAAAGAAGCTAGTTCTTTATAATCAAGAAATCTGTCCCCAGAAAAACAATGTCTGGCTTGCAAATCTGAACGTGACCATTCCCTCGCCAGATAAGATCTATCCATTCCAGGCACAAAGTCTGGATTACCCCTCATAGGGGTCAACCCGCACTCCGTAGCGGAAACCGCGTGAGCCCTACAGGCCTGTTCATACGCCGAAAGAGTAGCACCCACAAGGGGGTGGAATTGGGTGTCAGACGTCCAGTGCGTCCTAGTAAACCATGGGACCTTACCCAGCTCTGCTCCCGTAATCAGGTTCTCCAAGAGGACCCATCCCTTACAGCGAGCATGTACCCGCCAGTCCACAATACGCGCTAGATGAGCAGCCCAGTAATACCTCTGTAGGTCCGGGAGACCAATACCTCCCCCCAACTTTGGCAGCACCAACTTAGCCCATCCGATTCTCGGTGCCCTGGCTCTCCAAAGGAACTTCCTACAGATTCTCTTATAGGTCACGAAGAAAGAGGGTGGCAGGTGTATCGGAATTGTTTGAAACTTGTACAGCATGCGGGGAAGCACCGTCATTTTCAAGATGGCGGCTCGCCCGAACCAGGAGATCGTGGGGGCATCCCACCGAAGGAGATCTTGTTCAATAGCTTTCAGCTCTGCCAAAAAGTTTTTCCCATAAAGGTCTGTCAGTCGGCCAGTAATCCGGATGCCTAGGTAGGTAATGTCATCCGTCTTCCACCGAAAGGGAAAGTTCTCTTGACACAGATCAGCAAGAGACGAAGGTAACGAGACATTGAGGGCGAATGATTTGGAATAATTAATCTTTAGATTCGAAATAGTTCTGAAGAGGTCAAGGGCTTGTATCAAGTTAGGCAAGGATGTTAAGGGGGACGAGAGAAAGAGCAGAATGTCATCCGCAAAAGCTGCAAGCTTGTATTCTCTTTGCTGAATTTCAATGCCCCTGATATTGGGGTTCTCCCGGATGCAACGGAGAAGAGGTTCCAGGGTGAGGATATACAGAATGGGGGAAAGAGGACAGCCCTGCCTGGTGCCGTTGTGGATGGAGAAGGCCTCTGACAAGTGGCCATTGACTCGAACTCTAGCAGTCGGGTTCGTGTACAGAGCTCCGATATAAGCCCGCATTGTAGAGCCCAATCCTAGGGCTTCCAGTGTCAAGTCCATGTAGTCCCAGGCCACTCGATCGAAGGCCTTCTCCGCATCCATGGACAGGAAAAAACCTTCTTTTTTGGATAAGGAGAGGCAATGATGCAAATTAAGGGCCTTGATGGTGTTGTCCCTGGCTTCTCTGCCCGGGACAAAGCCCACTTGATCAAGACCCACCCAGGCCGGCACAAAGTGAACTAATCTGTTCGCCAAGATTTTGGAGAATAGTTTCACATCTGTATTCAATAGCGAGATAGGTCTATAGTTCGCTACATCTGCGGGGTCTTTATTCGCCTTGGGTATTACCGCTATGTAAGCTTCCAGCAGGGTAGCGGATTGGCAGGGGGAGCTTGAGAGAGAGTTGAAGGCTCTGAGAAATCCCGGCGCCAAAAGGTCCGAAAAGGACTTGTAATATTGCGTCGAGAAGCCGTCAGGTCCCGGACATTTGCCCGGCTTAGTGGTTTTTAAGGCTTCTACCCATTCTTCAGAAGTCAGAGGAGATTCTAGGGATAGCCGGTCTTCCGCAAATAGTGCCTTCGGGCTAAATT
This sequence comes from Rana muscosa, assembly GCA_029206835.1. Classification (NCBI taxonomy): domain Eukaryota; kingdom Metazoa; phylum Chordata; class Amphibia; order Anura; family Ranidae; genus Rana; species Rana muscosa. Next base: position 1,210,865,469 of record CM055122.1, read on the forward strand.
TGTGCAGAAAATCCTGAATCAGGGTTGTCCGTGCGGCCGCATCAAAAGAACCCCCCTCACTCACCGAAATGTTGTATAGCTTATCATAGAAGGCTCTAAACTGCTGAGCAATATCCTCATTCCTGGAATGGAGTGTACCGTGACCATCTCGAATATGGTGGATTGTAGAAGCGAGAGTGCGCTTCTGCGTGAGCCTAGCAAGCAACCTACCCGGCTTATTGCCTTGCTCATAATACAACTTTTGCGTCAACATCTGTCTTTTTCGCGCTCGCTTGTATAGCTCATCGCGTAAAAGAGTCCTCGCGTCTGCCAGTTCGGTCGCCACCTGCAGTGTCAGAGAACGTTTATGCTGTACTTCTAGTCTCCGGATCGTGTCTGTCAAGGACTGAATCAAAGCTTGGTGCTCCCTCTTCCTCCGGGCCGCAATTGAAATCAAGTGTCCCCTCACTACACACTTATGCGCCTCCCGTTGAGTCATGGGAGGGACATCTGGGGTGACGTTATGCCGAAAATAGTCACTAATGACTTGGAGGGTGGCTACATCTGCAAGATCAGTAAGAAGTGAAGCATCTAGTCTCCAAATCCTAGTGGACAATTCTCTTTGAGGGAATTGTAGGGTCACGGTAACCGGATGGTGGTCGGAAAGGACCAGGTTTTCTATCGTCGCCTCAGATAGGTACGTCAGGTCTTTCTGGGAAATAAAAAGGTAATCAAGTCGCGAGTAACGATTATGCGGGGGAGAGAAGAACGTGTAGTCCTTACCCCGGGGGTTAAGGGTACGCCATGTGTCATGGAGGGTGAGAGAGGCCAACCCTAACTTCGCTTGCCTCAAGGCCGCAAAGGGAAGGGACGAAGTTCCGGTGGAAGTGTCGAGGGTTGGGTCCAGGGCCATGTTAAAGTCCCCTCCTAAAATCAAAAGACCATCCTTGAACGACGTGAGTCGCAGAAGCGTGTCCTTCAAAAAGGAGACTTGTCTAGAATTGGGGCAGTATATGTTCGCAAGCGTCACCGGCCTGTCCTTCCACGTTCCTTTCAGGAAAATGAACCGACCTTCAGGGTCAGCCACCTGGTCAGTGAGGTGAAATGCGAGCGACTTTGCGATCAGTATCGCTACTCCTTTTGTCTTGGAATCAGCAGGGGTCGCGTGATAAACGTCAGGGTATCTCTTATTGGTAAGACGTTGAATAGAGCTAGATTTAAAGTGGGTTTCCTGGAAAAAGATGACTTGGGCCCTATGTCTGTGGGCTTCTGCCATAAGGCTGCTACGCTTCTCAGGAACATTGAGGCCTTTGGCATTCAAAGAGAACACCTTGAGAGATAGAGGAGCCGAAGACTGCATGATGGAGGCCATAGGGGTATTCCGGGTGTGGTGACACCCACTCCTAGTAACCTTAAACGGAGAGGGGAGATGGGGGGGGGGGAAATACAGAAGGGAAAGGGACGAAAAAGAAAAACAAGGAAAAGATAATAGGGAGAGTAGGAAAAGCACCTATCTTGACCCTGTTCTGATGGTGTCCGGACCTTAGAAACCCCGGGCTCTCTTCCACAATAGGGAAGTAACCCCCAACTAGGGGTGTGGTCGTGTACTACCGGAGGTAGCAGTAGTCCCGCTATGCTACCTAATAAGGGAGTGATGAGAAAGATATTGATAGGATTATGGTACAATATGCCGGAGTGTTCAAGAGGGGAAACCTGCCTCCCTTGGGGTGGGGAAGAAGTCTAGAACCTAAACGAACCAACCTACTCCGCCGCCCAGGTCCCCCACACCGGCTTAAAGGTAGCTCAGGGTAAAACACCTCAGTCAAAGGACAGGGATCAGAGGCATGCCACGAAGGCCCATCCATAACAAAGATACCGGGCACCCCCCACCCCCCACCCACAGCTGGACTCAAGTCCCAGCAAAAATTCTGATAGCTACTGAGATCTTAAGATCGTTCCGCACACATGGTACTCAATATCTCACGCCTAAAATGCAGTACTCCACACTGTCTCTCGCAGTCTGGGTTATCCACTATAATGGGGCCCCCGGAGTGCGAGGAAGCCGCGGAGCCCTGTTCAACAACCCTAGATCCCCAAGGAGGAAAAAATAATAATCAAGTCCCCAGGGCTGTTAGAAACCAACTGAAAGGTAAAATGGTAATAAACAATAAGCAAATCCACGAGGAAACCTAACAAGGAAGAGAGGGAGGGTACACCCGGGGCAACCCTCAACGGGAACACGAGGGTGACAGCCCCAGGGGCACCACCCCTCACACACAAACTGACAGGCCCATGGCCCACGAGGGGGTCGCATTTCTGTACCCCCCCCCACGTCTGGGACAAGACCCTGCGGCCACGAACTAAGGACATGGCTGGAAGTCCCGAGTGTATGACATCCATGTAAACAAAGGGTAGTCATAAGCCAATCTCCAGACCCCCCAAGCATGCTGTAAAGCAGATTTAAAGCAAAGCAAACCCCCCGTAATATTACTACTACATGTTTCAAACAAACATAAACACAACTGCTGCATGAAGCAATCTCCCTGAGTATAAGAAGGCAAGATGATATCACAATAAAGAGATAACATAACACACAAAGAAGGGGGGGTAGAGGGGGAAGGACGGGAAGGGTGGAAGGAAATAGGGGGAGAGGGAGGGGAGAAATTTGGATGGAGGGGGAGGGGGAAGGGAAAAAGGAGAGGAGGGGGAAGGGGAAGGAGAGTGGGGAAGGGGAGAGGGAGGGGGAAGGGGAGAGGGGAAAGGGAAGGGGGACATGGGGCTCCTATAACATGGGTCAAGGTAAATTGTCATTCCAAATGCGAGTATAGCAAACATCATCTGAACATTTGACAGCAAACCCGCAGCCTCTAGGCATTGTCCGTCCAGCAGAGTGTCACAATCTAGCAAATCTTCGTCAAGGAGGGCAAACAGTGCAAAGGCATATGACTTGAGAAGCAGGCTATGACCCCCCATGGAACAAATGCCCCAAGCAGGTGGACAGACATACGTTGCAGCCAGGAGGAATAGCGAGACTAAGAGGTAAAAGCCAACCTCCTCTCCATAGTGCTCCAAAACCTGGGGAGGGGAAACTCAGAGTAACAGTAACAATATCTCACATAATCAGGGACCCCAAAGCCTGGGGCTAAACCACTTGTCAAAAGCAAACAAAAATAGTACATGACATAATGCAGGCTGCGTAGCGGACACCTGCTATACTCTCTTCAGGGCAAAATGGTGATCATAGCTTCCTGGAAGGGAATGTAAGGGGAACCGTGTAATAGTGATGAGGCCTGTTTGATCAACATCAGGGGAGAATGAGTTCAAAAAAGAAGGGGGGAGGGGGAGTCAGGAACCAGCTCAGCGGACCATTCTCAGTATCTTCAGTGATCCGTCTTTCGCCGGGCAGATGACGGCGACGCTTGCGGGCTTTCATCCGTTTCCATGTCCCCTCGCTCCCGTGGCGAGGGGGCGTCCGAAGATCTGCGCCTCCTTTGCCGATGCCTTTGCGACCGTGGGGTTTCGCTGGGTCGGGTGGAAATCCAGGGCTCTTGCTGCAGAAAGGAACCATACCAGTCAGGAACACTGACCTCAGGGATACCTAGGGTGTCACAAAACTGCTGCAAGTCAGCTGGTATCCTCAGAAAGGCGGTACGGTTCCCAGCTGTCGCCTGAAGGCAGAAGGGGAACTTCCAGCGATATGGGATACGCCTGTCCCGCAGGACTTGTAGCAGAGGGCGTAGGTCTCTTCTATGTTGTAGAGTAATAGCAGAGAGATCCTGGAACAACTGTATGCGTGCCCCCTCATACTCCAGATTTGCCTGATTACGAGCTAAACGCAGTATGTCCTCCTTCTGGATGAAATTCACCAGGCAACACACAATGTCCCTAGGGGGGTCCGTATCTCTGCCCCTGGGCCTAAGTGCTCTGTGGCACCTCTCCATCTCTACTGGGGCATCAGGCAGCCTGCCCAGCAGGGTATTAAAAACGGCCCAGACTGCCATTTGTAATTGGGGCCCCTCCACCGATTCAGGTATTCCCCCAATACGCAGGTTACGCCTGCGACCCCTATTGTCTAAGTCCTCCATGTGACGGTGCATGTCCATGAGGTGTTGTGCCTGAGAGGTGGAGGCCCGTTGGACTTGGTGGATGGCCGCCCCGTGCGTCATGGCGGTCGACTCCACGTGTTCTAGCCTGGTAGCCACTGCTCTAATCTCGCCTTTCAGGTCGGAGACCGCCGCGAGTAGGGAGATCTTAATGTCCTGGGCCACCTGCTGCAGGTCGGCCATACTCAGTGGAGGAGGGGGATATCCTGCAGCCATACCTGGGAAGCTTGCGGAGGCAGAGGGGGGAACCGCGGGGAGCGCCAAACTCGAGTCCGAGGCTTGAAATGCGGCCTGTGCGTCTGCCGGCTGAGTGTGGAACATCGCCGGGATAGTCTTGCTCAGCTGAGTCGAGGGATCCGACTGCGCTTGGGTGACCGAGGAACTTCTCCCGGTCATTGTGGCGGTTCAAGACTGAGGTATTAGCTTATTAAATGCCGGTACAGGAGATCCGAGCGGCGGAGCTCTCCAACTATGCTGCCATCTCGCTCCGGTGCTAGGCCACGCCCCCCCCTTTTTTTATAATGAGGGGGCTGGCACATTAAAAAGATCTCCTTATTGCTTTTTGGGCATTCTAAAGCAGATGACCAAAGTTAAAAGGCCCTTCATGTGCATTATCCCCCATTAAAGTGGTTGTAAACCCACTTATGCAACTTGCACCTACACGGTTTAGGAGATATTTTGCAAAAAAGAATGCACCGTTGTCTACGGCGCATGCGCGCCATAGACAACGGCGCTGCCGCACTGTCAACGCTGGTTTTATCAATGCATAATGCCGGCTTTGACGGCTCCCATGCACATGCACGGTGACGTCATCGCCGCTCAGGCCAATCAGAACGCCGGAGCGGCGAAACCCGGAAGTAACCTTCCGGAGCGATGTCTGCGGCCGGAGGGGGAGACGAGGACGGCTTCGGGGGCTTCGATCTAATGTAAGTACTGCATAATGAGCTAGTATGCTAGTCATACTAGCTCATTATGCCTTGCTCTTGCAGGTTATTCTTTTTGTAAAAAAATAATAAATTGGATTTTTTGTACTCACCGTAAAATCCTTTTCTCTGTCGTCCATGGACGGACACAGCCTTCTTAAGTCTTGACAGTTGGGTTATGTTCCTGTTCATAGGAGAGGACTAGGCAGACATGTTAGAAATTTCAATACATGTTACTTTAACAGAGTTGAACAGCCCCGCCCAAGGGACGGTCCCTCCAGACATAACCCTCCGCCCTGCAGCATGCAGCCTCAGTTCGTAACAAGCAGTACAAACCTAAAAAGGAGGGGTGGGTGCTCTGTCCGTCCATGGACGACAGAGAAAAGGATTTTACGGTGAGTACAAAAAAATCCTATTTTCTCTTTTCGTCCATGGACAGACACAGCCTTCTTAAGTCTTGACAGTTGTGACGTCCCAAAGCAGTGTCAAAAACGAGGGGTGGGAACAGTAATCAAAAAAACAATTACAACCCAAGCAAGCAGAGCTCCTCAACGGAGGAGTTGCAACCTTAAACAGTCACCTGCAAAACTTTGTGGCCGAAGGAAGCATCTGAAGATGCACTCACATCATCCTCGAAATTTTTTGGAGAAAGTGTGCACGGACGACCAAGTCGCCGCCCTGCACACCTGTAAGAGAGAGAGAGACGCTTGATGTCGGAAACCCCAGGAAGCACCAATTGCCCTGGTTGGGAGCGCCGTGACCGGAAAGGAGGGCGCACGCCTCTTAAGAGCATAGGCCCGCACAACGGTCTACCTGATCCACCTAGAAAATGGTGGCCGACAAGATCGCCAGGCCTTTTTGTGGATCAGACACCAACACAAACAGCGAGTCAGACTTCTGAAATGAAGCCGTAGCAGACAGGTACACCCGCAAGGCACGTACCACGTCTAAAGTATGAAGCGCAGACTCTCTGGGATGCGATGACCGAGGACACAAGGATGGAAGTACAATGTCCTCATTCAGGTGGAAAGCCGAAACCACCTTTGGAAGAAACGAAGGTCGCGGGCGTAGTACTGGTTTATCCTTATGGAGGATCAAATATGGGGACTTGCAAGGCAAGGCCGCCAATTCAGAAAACCCTTCTGACAGAAGTAATGGCCACTAAAAAGGCCACCTTCTGAGATCACGTCAAGAGAAGAATCTCTCTGATGTTCTCAAAGGAAGGTTCCCGAAGAACAGAGAGCACCAGGTTCAAAACCCAAGGAGGGAGAGGTGGTCTAATTCGGGAAAGCCCCAGTCGAACCTCCTGTACAAAAGGTACCCACCAGGGAATGGGATGCCAAAGGCCATTGAAAGAAAACAGCCAAGGCTGAAACTGACCCTTAGTGGTGCTTAAAACAAGCTTTTGATCAACTCCATGCTGCAAAAAACAGCAGGACCCCGGAAACCAAAAACGTCCGTGGACGGCACTCCATCCCTGCACACAAGGAGATGTAGGCCTTCCAAGTGCAATGGTAGATCTTCAAGGAGGAAGATTTTTGTGCCCTCTGCCTGGTCGGTCGAGATGACTGAATCCGAAAGACCTCGGGAGCTTAGTACCTGGCTGTCAATAGCCATGCCATAAGGCCAATGGCTGGAGGCAGGATGAATTATGGGACCTTGAGACAGAAGGTCCTCCCACATTGGCAGCCGCCAGTGTGTTCGCCACCAGGCGTACGAAGTCGGCGTACCAAGGACGTCGGGGCCAATATAGAACATAGTTACATAGTTAGTCAGGTTGAAAAAAGACACAAGTCCATCCAGTTCAACCATAAAAAATAAAAATAAATAAATATAGTACAATCCCATATACCCAATTCTATACCCACTGTTGATCCAGAGGAAGGCAAAAAACCCCAGCAGAGCATGATCCAATTTTCTACAGCAGGGGAAAAAATTCCTTCCTGATCCCCCGAGAGGCAATCGGATATTCCCCGGATCAACTTTACCTATAAATGTCAGTACCCAGTTATATTATGTACATTCAAGAAAGAATCCAGGCCCTTCTTAAAGCAATCTACTGAGCTGGCCAGAACCACCTCTGCAGGGAGTCCATTCCACACTTTCACAGCTCTTACTGTGAAGAAACCCCTCCGACTTTGGAGGTGAAATCTCTTTTCCTCTAGACGCAAAGAGTGTCCCCTTGTCCTTTGTGTTGACCGAAAAGTGAATAACTCAACACCAAGTTCACTATATGGACCCCTTATATATTTGTACATGTTGATCATATCCCCCCTTAATCTCCTCTTCTCAAGAGTGAATAAATTCAGTTCCTCTAATCTTTCCTCATAGCTGAGCTCCTCCATGCCTCTTATCAGTTTGGTTGCCCTTCTCTGCACTTTCTCCAGTTCCCCAATATCCTTTTTGAGAACTGGGGCCCAAAACTGAACTGCATATTCCAGATGAGGTCTTACTAATGATTTGAAAAGGGGCAAAATGATATCTCTCTCTCTGGAGACCATACCTCTCTTAATACAAGAAAGGACTTTGCTCGCTTTGGAAACCGCAGCTTGGCATTGCATGCCATTATTGAGCTTATGATCTACCAAAACCCCCAGATCCTTCTCCACTATGGATCCCCCCAGTTGTACTCCCCCTAGTATGTATGATGCATTCATATTCTTAGCCCCCAAGTGCATAACTTTACATTTATCAACATTAAACCTCATCTGCCACAGTCGCCCAATTAGACAGAGCATTGAGGTCGGCTTGTAAATTGGTGACATCCTGTAAGGACATTATTCCACTGCATAGCTTGGTGTCATCTGCAAAGACAGAAATGTTACTTTTGATCTGAGACCCAATATCATTTATAAAGATATTAAAAAGTAAGCGTCCCAGAACTGAACCTTGGGGTACACCACTGATAACCTTAGACCATTCAGAGTAAGAATCATTAACCACTACTCTCTGAATTCTGTCTTTTAGCCAGTTTTCTATCCATTTACAAACTGATATTTCCAATCCTGTAGACTTTACCTTGCACATGAGCCGTGTGTGGGGAACTGTATCGAACGCTTTTGCAAAATCCAAGTATACCACGTCCACAGCCACACCTCTGTCCAAGGTTTTACTTACCTCTTCATAAAAAGAAATCATGTTTGTTTGACAACTTCTGTCTTTCATGAATCCATGCTGTCTGTTGCTTAAATAGTTTTTTTCCCAGCAAAAACTCATCTATGTGGTCTTTTATTAATCTCTCCAGTATCTTCCCAACTATAGAAGTTAAACTAACAGGTCTATAGTTACTTGGTAAAGACTTAATTCCCTTTTTAAATATAGGCACCACATTGGCCCTGCGTCAATCCAGTGGTACTATTCCTGTCATTAATGAGTCCCTAAAAATTAAATACAATGGCTTTGAAATTACAGAGCTCAATTCTTTTAGGATCCGTGGGTGGATGCCATCTGGTCCAGGTGCTTTATCCACCTTTATTCCATCTAAATATTTCTGGACCACATCACTTTTGAGCCATTGTGGATTTGGGGCTGTGTCACTACCACCCCCATTTTGGACATGAGCTCCCCCATGCTCCTTTGTATACACAGAACTGAAGAAAGTATTTAATAAATTAGCCTTCTCTTTTTCCCCAGTCACCCACTCTAGATTATTTTGTAAAGGGCCTACATGCTCAGACTTGACCTTTTTACTATTAATATATTTGAAGAATTTTTTGGGGTTTGTCCTACTAGCTTTTGCAATCTGTCGTTCATTTTGAATTTTTGCACCCTTGATTTCCTTTTTACATATCCTGTTATATTCTTTGTAACATTTAAATGACACTAGTGTTCCTTCATTTTTATATTTTTTAAAAGCTCTTTTTTTATAGTTTATAGCTTTTTTAACTTTGGCAGTGAGCCACATATGTTTTATTTTTAGCCTTTTAAACTTATTGCCCATGGGAATATACTTTGCAGAGAGTTCACAAACAGTCTTTTTGAAGAATTCCCATTTCTGTTCTGTGCCCATTGATGCCAATATTCCCTCCCAGTCTAAGTCCTGGAGAGCAGCCCTCATCCTTGGAAAATTTGCTCTCTTGAAATTAAGTGTTTTTATCTTTCCCGTATGATTTTTGCTTACAACTAACATCAAATGAAATCATTAGGGATGAGCTTCGTGTTCGAGTCGAACATACGTTCGACTCGAACATCGGCTGTTCGATCGTTCGACGAAGATCGAACGATTTGGGCCGTTCGCGCCAAATTCGAGTGACGCGAACGGCCCACAATGCACTACGCCATCGCAGTGTCATCCAGGCGCTGTGATTGGCCAAGCATGCACTGTGACCCCGCATGCTTGGCCAATCACAGCGCCGGCAGCGAGGAGAGCAATGATTGGCCACAGGCAGGATGCCTGTGGCCAATTATTGCTGAGGGTGTTTAGTACACGCCCCACACTATAAAAGGCCGCCAGCACGGCGGCCTAGTGTAGTGTGTTCCGGAGCAGGGATAGAGCAGCATAGGCAGGGACAGTGACTTTTATTTCTTTCTTGCTTAACCTGGATTCCTTTAGTTTAGGGAAAGAGAAGGATAGGTAGGGAGAGTGTCAGTGTGTTTTGTGCTTGTGCTATATTGTGCTTAAAAAAAACATTTTTTCTAGGGACAGAAAACTGTAGGTAGGGAGAGTGTGTCAGTTTCTTTCACTGTCAAAGTCCTTGTTTCCAGGGACCTGGAAGGACAGTGAGTGAATTCTCCTTGTGCTAAATTGTGCTTAAAAAAAACATTTTTTCTAGGGACAGAAAACTGAAAGAAACTGACACAATCTCCCTACCTACAGTTTTCTGTCCCTAGAAAAAATGTTTTTTTTAAGCACAATTTAGCACAAGGAGAATTCACTCACTGTCCTTCCAGGTCCCTGGAAACAAGGACTTTGACAGTGAAAGAAACTGACACAATCTCCCTACCTACACTGTCAAAGTCCTTGTTTCCAGGGACATGGAAGGACAGTGAGTGAATTCTCCTTGTGCTAAATTGTGCTTAAAAAAAACATTTTTTCTAGGGACAGAAAACTGTAGGTAGGGAGAGTGTGTCAGTTTCTTTCACTGTCAAAGTCCTTGTTTCAAGGGACAGAGAAGGACACCTGAAGGTAGCCCTTATTGATTTTTTCCCATCTCCCTGCAGGCCATCTATTAGAATGTCTGGAAGGCAAACAAGGAGAGGCAGACAGTCAGGAGGCAATAAAAGAGGGCAAGCAGGCTCTGTGTCTGGGGGCAACAGTGCTGGTCGTGGACGCGGTGCATTGTCATCAGCACATGGCCATGGGACACGCTTGTCCTTTTCGGCAGCTGGACATGTTGAGCCACATCATGCCGAAGACTTGGTAGAGTGGATGACCAAGCCCTCCTCCTCCTCCTCATCCTCTCTCACCCAGGCTCAGGGTACTGGAAAAGCAGCTGCCAAAGCGTCCTCTTCCCTGGTATCAATGTCAGACTCATCATCAGTCACTCCTTCCCTAGACCCACCATGTCTTCCTCCTGAGGAGTCCCCCGAACTGTTTCAGCACAGTGTTGGGTACATGCTCCAGGAGGATGCCCAGCGTTTCGAAGGGTCTGATGATGAAACCCAGCTAGAGGAAGGCAGTAGCGTGAGAGCAGACAGAGGGGATGCTCAAGAAGGACACCAATCTGGCAGTCATGTTCCAGCAGCTGCAGCATACTGCCAGATTGGCTCCAGTGATGAGGAGGGAGGTGATGATGAGGTCACTGACTCCACGTGGGTGCCTAATAGGAGAGAGGAGGAGGAGGAGGATGAGGAGGAGGCACATCTCCAACGAGGCAGGATGCCCTTTGGTGGCCAGCGTAAGGGCAGTACACCGACGGAATCACACCGCAGAGCTCCGCCTGTGCAGGGCGCTGCCTCTGCCCGTCATTCAAAAAGTTCTTTGGTGTGGGCCTTTTTTGAGGCTAGTGCATCAGATCGCACAGCTGCTGTTTGCAACATATGTCTCAAGCGTATATCGCGTGGCCAAAACATCAGCCGCTTGGGTACCACATGCCTGACCAGACATATGTTGACCTGCCATGCAGCTCGTTGGCAAGCCTACCTCAAAGACCCACACCAAAGCGGACCTCTCCTTGCACCGCATCAGCTGGGATCTCCAACCCCACTATAACTTCAGTCCTCTCTGAAACATGCACTGAGAGGAATGAAGGTGTAGAATTAGGTGTGTCACAGCCAAGTACTTGCGGCCACTCTGCTAGCAGTACACCGACGTCCGATTCTAGCAGGCAAATTTCCCTGCCCCAGCTGCTGGACCGTCAAAAGAAGTTCACTCCCAGCCATCCACATGCCCAGCGGTTGAATGCTAGCTTGGCTAAATTGCTAGCGCTTCAACTGCTGCCTTTTCAGTTGGTAGACTCGGCCCCCTTCCGTGAGTTTGTGCAATGTGCGGTTCCTCAGTGGCAGGTTCCCAAACGCCACTTTTTCTCACGGAAGGCTATTCCGGCTCTCTACCGGCATGTGGAAGGCAATGTCTTGGCCTCGCTGGACAGGGCGGTCAGGTGCATATTACCGCTGACTCATGGTCCAGCAGGCATGGACAGGGACGTTACCTTTCTTTCACGGCCCATTGGGTCACTCTTTTGGCAGCTGGGAAGGATGCAGGACAAGGTGCAGTAGTGTTGGAGGTTGTCCCACCGCCACGCCTCCAAAATGCTACTACTGGTTGTGACACACCTCTCTCCTCCACCCCCTCCTCTTCTTCTTCCTCCATGGCCTCTTCCCGTGGTTTGTCCTATGAACCAGCGGTGCTCCGTAGCCGTTCACGGGGCTACGCAAGTACGCAGGCAAAAAGATGCCATGCCGTGCTTGCGCTGGTGTGTTTGGGGGACAGAAGCCACACTGGGGCAGAGGTCCTGTCTGCTCTGCAGGGCCAGGCCGAGAGGTGGTTGACGCCACGCCAGCTTAAGCCAGGAATGGTGGTTTGCGACAATGGCACCAACCTCCTCTCCGCCCTCCGACAGGGACAACTGACCCATGTGCCCTGTGTGGCTCACGTCCTTAACCTGGTGGTGCAGCGGTTCTTGGGCAGGTACCCGGGCTTACAGGATGTCCTGAGGCAGGCCAGGAAAGTCTGTGTGCATTTCCGCAGATCTTATAATGCCAGTGCTCGCCTGGCTGAGCTGCAAAAGGAGTTGAACCTGCCCAAGAACCGCCTTATATGTGACATGCCCACCAGGTGGAACTCAACGTTGGCCATGCTGCAGCGGCTGCACACGCAGCAGAGGGCCATCAATGAGTACCTGTGCGACTACGGCACCAGGACAGGGTCAGGGGAGCTTGTTTTTTTTTCTCCACGCCAGTGGGGCATGATCAGGGATGCATGCACTGTCCTGGCACCATTTGAGGAGGCCACGAGGATGGTGAGCAGTGACAGTGCATGCATCAGTGACACTGTACCTCTTGTCCACCTGTTGGAGCACACGCTGCATGGAATAATGGACAGGGCACTTGAGGCAGAACAGAGGCAGGAAGAGGAGGACTTCCTTGCCTCTCAAGGCCCCCTTTACCCAGACAGTGTTCCTTCTGTCCCACCCATCGCACAGGAAGAGGAGGAGGAGGAGGAGGAGGAGGAGGAGGAGGAGGAGGAGGATTGTGTCAGCATGGAGGTGGAGGCTGGCACTCAGCATCATCAGCAGCAGTCTTTTAGGGATGATTTACAGTCCCAAGAAACCAGTGGACTTGTACGTGGCTGGGAGGAGGTGGCTGCGGATCATGTCGTCCTTAGTGACCCAGAGGACTCCGGAGCGAATGCCTCAGCAAACCTACGCTGCATGGCCTCCCTGATCCTGCAAAGTCTGCGGAAGGATCCTCGTATTCTTCGGATCAAGGAGAGGGACCATTACTGGCTGGCCACTCTCCTTGATCCACGGTACAAGGGTAAGGTTGCGGACCTTATGTTACCGTCGCAGAGGGAGCAGAGGATGAGACAACTCCGGGAGGCCTTGCAGAAAGGTCTGTGCAACGCGTTCCCAGAGACTGGGAGGTTACAAACTCCTGGTCCTGGACAACGAGTTGCTGAGGCTTCGGCCAGTCAAAGAAGGAGCGGTGGGGAAGGTGGCCGTCTGACCGATGCGTTCAGACAATTCTTTAGTCCGCAGCCCCAAAGTATGATCGGTTCCAGCAACCATCGCCAGCGTCTGATAAACATGGTGCAGGAATATCTAGGGGCAAGGTCAGACTTGGACACCTTCCCCACCGAAAATCCTCTGGCTTACTGGGTCTTGAGGATGGATCACTGGCCAGAGCTTGCACAGTATGCAATTGAGCTACTGGCCTGTCCTGCATCCAGCGTTCTTTCGGAACGCACATTCAGTGCTGCTGGAGGATTTGTCACGGATCACAGGGTGCGCCTGTCCACCGACTCGGCTGATCGACTGACTTTCATCAAGATGAACCAGTCTTGGATCACCACCAGCTACCACACACCTGATGCTGATATAACAGACTAATTGATTTTAACATGTCACATCCCTTCAAGACTGATGCTGATGCTGAGTGCCTGTGCTGTTATGTTGACTGGCTATCCTCCTCCTCCGAGTCCTCAATGATACGATTGATGATGATAGCTTGGAAGATCATTTTTGTTTATGGGTGCCGCCACCAGTGGCTAAGGCCCAATTTTTCAGCCCCTGTTTTACAGGGGCGTGTAATTACAATTTTTTTAGCAATAATTTGCCATAGGGCTCATTGCTGTGCTCCAAGTACAGTATCTGTGAGGGGTTGGAGTGTTGTGGCACCAGTGCCTAAGGCCCAATTTTTCAGCCCCTGTTTAACAGGGGCGTGTCATTACAATTCTTGATCTAATAATTCACAGCAGGGTCCATTGCTGCACCCACCAAGAGTAACTGTCAGGGCTTACAGTCTTGTGGCAACGCCACCACCACCACGAAAGGCCCAATTTTTCAGCCCCTGTTCAAAAGGGGCATGTAATTACAATTCTTGATCTAATAATTCACAGCAGGGCCCATTGCTGCACCCACCAAGAGTAACTGTCAGGGCTTACAGTGTTGTGGCACCAGCACCACCATCAAAGCCCCAATTTTTACTACCACTGTTCAACAATTATATGTAATTAAAATTCCTGATATAATAGTTGACAGCAGGGCGTTCCAGCACCAACCAAGAGTAACTGAGTGCTTACAGTGTTGTGCCAACACCAACAACTAAGGGGCCTATTTCTGCAGAGTATATACGGCAGGTCCCTACTTTCAAACATCCAACTTACAAACGACTCCTACTTGCAAACGAAAGAAGACAACAGGAAGTGAGAGGAAATCTACCCCTAGAAAGGAAAATTCTCTCCTGTAAGAATAAATATGGGAGAAAGGGGTCTCATCTGTACTGATGCTTTATCAGCAATCCTTGTTTCAAGAAAAACACCACATTTCAAAAACAGTTGTCATTGGGACGGAAAGTGAGGTGAAATGTTCTGAACAGGGGCACAGACAGCAAAACAAATGTTACAGGGGTGATAACCCTTACCTATGTTTCCCAAAAAGTTTAAAAATAGATTTTTGGGCTGGAGCTACACTTCAACAATGTACCTGTTCAAAATTACAAACAGATTCTACATAAGAACAAACCTACAGTCCCTGTCTTGTATGCACCGCCTGTATACGGCTGTTCAGAGTATATAGGGCCTTTTTTATTTTATGTGCGGGGTTCCCCTTAATATCCATACAAGACCCAAAGGGGCTGGTAATGGGCTGGGGTAGGGGGGGGGGGGGTCATGGGGTAGCTATGCCATTTTTCTTAAAGAATTTCATCCATATTACCGGGACCAGACATTACATTAAAGCCGCAAGCAGTTTTAAATGGCTTTTTTTTCATTTAGAAGTGTCATTTTGTGCAGGGACAGTTCTAAACACGGGAAACACGTGGCACTTCACAGGCATACTTTAGACACCCCCCAGGTACGATATTTAAAGGAATATTTGACTTTTTTTTTTTTCACTTTATGCATCATTAAAATGACTGCTCCCGAAAAACGACCGTTTTTAAAACTTCTTTTTGCATTGATACATGTCCCCTGGTGCAGAACCCGGGTTCCCAAACCCTATTTATGACAATAACATGCATAATAGTTGTTATAATTAGCACTTTAGAATTCGAACGTTCGCATCCATTGTATTTAATAGGGTTCTAATGTTCGTACGAACGTTCGGTCCGTTCGCGGGTTCTGGTGCGAACCGAACCCGGGGGTGTTCGGCTCATCACTAGAAATCATGTTATGGTCACTGCTACCCTGGTGTTCCTTTATCTGAACATTAGTAATACGCTCTGCATGGTTTGAGATTACCAGGTCCAACAGAGCATCATTCCTAGTTGGGGCCTCAATAAACTGGACCATAAAATTGTCCTGCAATAGTTTTATAAATTTGTGCCCTTTAACTGTCCCAGCAGTTCCATTACTCCAGTCAATTTCTGGGTAGTTAAAATCCTCCATTATTATCACCGTCCCAGCCCTTGCAGCCCTTTCCATCTGTGCAAGGAGCTGAGTCTCCACCTCCTCATTAACATTGGGTGGTCTATAACAAACTCCAATGATTAACTTTGAACTACGCACATCTGTATGCAGTTCCACCCATAATGCTTCAGACTCATCCCACTCTCCATCCACCAGGTCCTCTTTCACACTCTCTTTGAGATCACTTCTCACATAGAGACAGACCCCTCCACCTTTCCTTTTTACCCTGTCTTTCCGAAAGAGTGCATAGCCAGGAATATTAATAGCCCAGTCATGTGAGGAATGAAGCCAAGTTTCAGCAATACCGATTACATCATAGCTCTCCTCATGCACCAGAGCTTCCAACTCACCTATTTTGCTTGGCAGACTTTTGGCATTGGTGAACAGACACTTTAATGCATTAATATATTTTGCCTGTTCACATACTATCCTCTTGGGTGTTCCCAGATTGCAACTAGGATTTGCTACTATACTTACCTTGGGTTTATGTGCTTTGGTTACCCTACCACTAATGCCCCTAATACTACCCTCTGGAATATGTTCCACACCGACTCTCACCATCTCTGGACCCTCCCCCCCTTCACCTAGTTTAAAAACCCCTCTAACTTTTTGTCCATCCTTATTCCCAACTGATCTGCACCCTCCTCATTTAGGTGCAGTCCGTCCCTTCTATAGTACTGGTTATCGACTGAGAAGTCGGCCCAGTCCTCCAGGAACCCAAACCCCTCCTTACTACACCAGCTCTTCAGCCACTTGTTCACCTCCCTAATCTCCCTCTGCCTTTCTGGTGTAGCTCGATGTACCGGTAGTATTTCTGAGAATACTACCTTGGAGGTCCTTTTCCTCAATTTGGCTCCCAAGTCCCTAAAATCGTTCTTTAGGACACTCCATCTGCCTCTGACTTTGTCATTGGTGCCAACGTGCACCATGACAGCTGGGTCTTCCCCAGCCCCTCCCAGTAATCTGTCCACCAGATCCGTGATGTGCCGAACCCGAGCGCCCGGTAGACAACATACAGTTCGGCGCTTCAGGTCTTTGTTACAGATTGCCCTCTCTGTCCTTCTAAGAATTGAGTCCCCTACCACCAGAATCTGTCTTTCCTTTCCCTTCGCTCCCCCCCCCACTCTCACTGGAGGAGTTCTTCCCCCGGCAGCTAGGAGAGTCTCTCAGCTCCAGCAGTGCGGGTCCCTGACTGGTTTCACCAATGTCACTCAATGGAGCATACTTATTGGAATGCTCCAGCCCTGGATTGGCCTCCCTGGCACTTCGCCCTCTACCCTTCCTGTGTCACCCATCTACTATTTTCTAGTGCCTGCACCTCTTTGTCTCCACCCACCTCTGTGCTGGCCCCTGCCATCACCTGCCGGGTACGTTTCCAGCTCTCCTTTAGTGTGGAGGGTCTTCCCAGTGCTGACAGTTGCTTCTCTAGATTCAGAAAAAGGAGAAAAGAAAATGCGCCTACTAAGTGCAGTATGTAAAATACAATTTATTGGAAAAATAATAAGATTCAGCCAAATGGCTACTCACAGGATGAGAATAAGATAATGGCATAAGAGAATGTCTGTGGATGTCTGCAGGGGGTATGACACTCAGGTCCTCTGAAGTCTCACGGCAGTGTAGAGCCCCTCCAGTGTTGGAATCCTGGACGGTGTTATCGCATGAGCGGCAGATGAATTGTGAAGAAGCGTGGCAGGGCTCATGCAGGTCCGAAAAGCAGGGAATCAACACACCGCGGCGCGCAGTTCACGCTGGAGCGCAGCCGGCTCGAGGCGACAGGACGTGACGTCAAGGCGCTGGAAGATGACGAGTTTCAATGCTTCCGCATTTTCATCGGATCTGATAGGCAGAGGGGGCTGTCTGTCTTATATGCGTTCCACAGAGCGGAACACTTAGTAAGAATATCCTATAATGCCTGTGCTATTAGCTGATAATGTCCAAAAAGTGTATTACGATATGCATGGGGGGACCTGTGCATCATCCATGATGTCCTGTGCAGTCACTGAGTTTGTGTAAACAACCAAGTCAGACAGCGCTCGACATAATTTCATTGTCTTCCTTCGGCGGCCAAGTATTGTCTGTGTCTAAGCAGTAGCATGGTACCATGTGGATGAGAAAACCCCCTAGGGGTGTCGCTGGTGGGAGCTGAGGTGGTGATGGCAGACAGGACTCAAAAAACAAGGATGGTTTCCAAAGAAAGGTTCCAAAGGTAGGGTCAAGAATGACCACAAGTGCTAATAAACACGTCAAATGTGGAGGATCAACAGGATGTGCAGATAAGAAGCTGGAACAGTGACTGCACAGGACATCATGGATGATGCACAGGTCCCCCCATGCATATCGTAATACACTTTTTGGACATTATCAGCTAATAGCACTCCAGCGTGAACCGCACGCCGCAGTGTGTTGATTCCCTGATTTCCGGACCTGCATGAGCCCTGCCACGCTCCTTCACCATTCATCTGCCGCTCATGCGATAACACCGTCCAGGATTCCAACACTGGAGGAGCTCTACACTGCCGTGAGACTTCAGAGGACCTGAGTGTCACACCCCCTGCAGACATCCACAGACATTCTCTTATGCCATTATCTTATTATCATCCTGTGAGTAGCCATTTGGCTGAATCTTATTATTTTTTTCCAATAAATTGTATTTTACATACTGCACTTAGTAGGCACATTTTCTTTTCTCCTTTTACTGCATACAGAGTTCACTTCACTCTATAAAGTGCTGCCAACGGTGCCTATGTTATTCAGATTATCATCATCATATGGACTTTTATTATTCAATTGAGACTTCTTTCCCTATAATTCATGGTTTATTATATATATTATATATATTATTTTTTGTTTACACTCCTTATCCCTATCAGTAAGTTCTCTGTACTCATTCTTTGCGCCATCATTTTGTGCTAAATTCCCTAGATTCAGAACCTGGGCTTCCAGGGAAACAATGTGCTTACATTTTGCACAGCAGTAATTGCCCTCAATCAGATGATCAAGGAACGCATACATGCTGCAAGATGTACACCGAGTCGCCTCGCCACACCCGCCGGGCATCGTACCTATTAATTTAATGAGGATTAGAGATTATACCCTGTCCAAATTACCTAACACTAGCTTCCTGACACAACTACTCAACAAGACCATACACAGGTACCAGACCTACGTGCACCCGCAGACCAACGGACCTGCGTGCACTCGCAGACCAACGGACCTGCGTGCACTCGCAGACCAGCGTGCACTCGCAGACCAACGGACCCGCGTGCACTCGCAGACCAACGGACCCGCGTGCACTCGCAGACCAACGGACCCGCGTGCACTCGCAGACCAACGGACCCGCGTGCACTCGCAGACCAACGGACCCGCGTGCACTCGCAGACCAACGGACCCGCGTGCACTCGCAGACCAACGGACCCGCGTGCACTCGCAGACCAGCGTGCACTCGCAGACCAATGGACCCGCGTGCACTCGCAGACCAGCGTGCACTCGCAGACCAACGGACCTGCGTGCACTCGCAGACCAGCGTGCACTCGCAGACCAACGGACCCGCGTGCACTCGCAGGCCAACGGACCCGCGTGCACTCGCAGACCAGCGTGCCCCTACAATACATAAGTACTAACGATCCACACACACTACACATCTACTATGACCCCTGTTTTAACCTCCCATTTTGAACTCTTGATTTTAACTCACTACTTAGTCCAGTTCCACTTGGACAGAGTTCCAGCAAACTCAAAATGAGCAGGCTCTAAATGAGCTCTATAGAAATTTATATAGGCCTCAAGCACCTGTGACCAATTAATCACTCCCCTTGATTAGTAGGCTGAAGGAAAAAAAATTGTAAAAACAAAAACAAAAAAGGCTGTTTAAAATGTGCCAGAAAAAGGTGTTAAAAAGATGCAAGGAAAAATACCCCAAAATAACCAAAAATGCAACCCAGCAGTCAAAAGCAGAAACTTCTTCACTCTACACGCAAGGTCTCCACTGTCTACCCTCCAACCAAGAAGACTGGCAATTTCACATGTGCTCTACAGAAATTTATATAGGCCTCAAGCACCTGTGACCAATTAACCACTCCCCTTAATTAGTAGGCTCCCCTCGATCTGCACATTGAGGAGCAGACGAGGAAGCAACATCAGTGGGGGATAGGCATAAATTAGCCGATACTGACCCCACGGGGCCACCAACGTGTCTGCCCAGGGATCTCTGGACCTGGCCACGAATCTCAACATCATGCGTTTGAGTCGAGAAGCCAGGAGGTCCACGACCGACGTCCACCTCCGGCAAAAGGAGTAGATACCCCTCCGGATGGAAAGAGCATTCCCCTTGGTTCAGCAACTGGCGACTCAAATAGTCCGCCAGTTAGAGTTCTACAGCCTGAATGTAAATGGCCGGCACGCTTCTTCCCGTCTACCGCAGGATTTCCAGATGGTTGACATAAGCCACAGCCGTGGCATTGTCCGACTGGATCCAGATCGGGCGCCCTTGTAGTCTCTACGACTACAAAGAGAGACATATCCTAATCGCCCGAAGTTCCAGAACATCGACCGGCAGACGGGATTCGTCCAGAGTCCAGCGACCTTGGACCGACTGGACCCCCCAGACTCTCCCCCCAGCCTGTGAGGCTGGATCATAATCACGGTTCAATAGAAAACAAGGAAAAAACTTCCCGGACAGAAATGCCGGGAATGTCAGCCACAAAGTCAGAGAGGCCCTGACTAGGCGATTCACCTGAATCTGATGATCCAGAGACAATGGGGATATGTTCCAATAGGATAGAATCTCCCCTTCAAATTTGGACCTGGGCAAATGGTACTGCCTCGAAGGAGGCCAACATGAGATCCAACTCACTGCAGCCTGGAGCATCCGCAACCTCTGGAGGGAGAAAACTCTCGCCTCCGATGAGCACAGAGTATTCTAGGCGCTGAGTCTGAACTAGTACCGATAACTGGGAGGTACAGCATCCACCCGAAGTCTTGGAGAGTCTGACTGACTATAGACACGTCTTCCTCGAATTCTAACCTGAAAACAGGTTATAAAAGAAGACCATGCAAAGAACCAATGATGACAATGCCGCGCTGACTCTGCAAGGCTAGAATCGGGGCGAGCACCCTGGTGAAACTCTTGGTGCTACCACAAGGTCAAAAGGGAGAGTGATAAATGAATAGTGGTTCCCCTTGACCGCTAAACGCAGGAACCTCTGGTGCCTGTCGCATATGGGGACCCAGCACGCATCCCTGAAGTCCAGGGACGTCAGAAGGTCCCCTGGATGGAGCGAACCGACTCCATCCTGAATTTCCGAATCCCCAACAAGTCTTGAACTGCCCCCATCAGGGCAGTCCAACGAGACGGTAGGGCAAAGAAACCATTAAGTGAACAAGAAAGAAAACATCGATCTTGTATGAAGAGACCACTTCGCAAACTCCGGGGCCAGAAAAACCGGAAGGCTACACAAAGGCATTAAGGGCCTTGAGGCCTAAGATTGGACGACTCTGTCCTCTTCTGGGATCATGAATAGATTTGAGTAGAATCCCTGAAACCTGTCCTGCGGCGGTATGGGTATGACAGCCTTCAAAAACCCCCAATATCTTGGGGAAGGAAGGTCCCGGCTTACGGGGCGCCCCTACTCTTAGCCTTGAAAGGCCAATCTGTCAGAGCTTCCATAGGAACTCGGTCAGCGGACCAGTATATCAGCCCCCTCAGGTGGCGCACCTGCTGGTCGGCCAGTGTCACAACTTTTAGAGGAAGCTGAAGCTCCTCCACTGTCTGGTACAAAAGTTATGCCCATTCAGTGAGTGTCAGAGACACCAGAGACACAGCCACTAACGGGCGCAACGCTGACCTCAGCGTGGCGAACACGGTCCGAGCCACTGCTCCTGATCACCTCCTAAAGGCAGGTGTCCCCCTATCGGGATAGTGGCACCCCTGATACCAGGGGGTCAACTTCATGGGAAAAAAACCTGTATCCTTTTTTAAAAATGCTCTACAAAGGAATAACGTACCACTGTGCGCTGAGGAACCAAAAAGGACCTCTGCGGCAATCCCCAGTCCTTAAAAACCTATATAGAGCGGTCGGTCAACGCGACCCCAAAAAAAAAAAAGAACTGACACCTCAGTGGATATTCCAGCAGCTACTACATTGATAAGTGCTGATTGTACAAACACATAGTTTTTACTGTGTATTGCGCCAAAGCGCGCAATTGGAATGTGGGAGGAAATCGGAGTACCCGGAGGAAAACCACGCAGACACAGAAAGTATAGTACATACACATACCGTGTACAGTATGTATTTTAGTATGTGTGAACATATTGAACATGTTTATGCTGTGCAAAGCGCAGAAGGCGCGCACACCATTGGGGTGTGGGAGGAAACCGGAGTACCCGGAGGAAACCCACGCAGACTGCATACACATACCGTGTAAGTATTTTAGTATGTGTGAATAAACATATTGAACATGTTTATGCTGTGCATAGTGCCGAAGGCGCACATACCATTTGAGCGTGGGAGGAAACCGGAGTACCTGGAGGAAACCCACGCAGACACAGAGACAGAGAGTAATAATACATACATATACTGTGAATGTATTTAGTGTCGTGCATAAACATATTGTGTACGTTTATACTGTGTATGGCGCCGAAGGAGCGCACGTCATTGGAGC
This sequence comes from Rana muscosa, assembly GCA_029206835.1. Classification (NCBI taxonomy): domain Eukaryota; kingdom Metazoa; phylum Chordata; class Amphibia; order Anura; family Ranidae; genus Rana; species Rana muscosa. The sequence continues at coordinate 1,210,887,641 of CM055122.1, forward strand.
GTGGGAGGAAACCCACGCAGACACAGAGAGCAATAATACATACTGTGAGGGGGTTAGCTCGGCAGCGGGTGTGTGTGACCCCCGGGATGGGCTCCCCACACAAAACAGGCCCAGCAAACGGAGGTTGTGGTTTTCAAAATCAAAAAGGTGCGGTTTATTTTCTATTTACAGTGACAAAACACAGCAAAGCAAAAGAAACAAACAAAATAAATCCTGGTCAAGTTGACCTCTGACTAAACATACAGGTTTCCTAACTACCAACTGGGATCAGCCTAGTGCTGTCCTAGTCCCTAAGTCCCTGGTTTTAAATGTCCAAGCAAATAGCCACACAGGCTTTGTCTCACCGCACAGGGGTTCACTCTCCCTAGACAGTCCACACAGGTCTGGTTCCAGGCATGAGCTAACATCTAATGAAGCTGGGAGTTCTTATAGAGGCCTAAATGAGCTGACAAACTTCAGCTGGTCTCATCAACTCCCTGTCTGCACGACGCCCCACACTCTCCCTAGACATATGAGTCATCCATGAGCCCACTAGCCTTAGCTGGGCTTATACAACTCTCCACCTAGTTGTATAAGTCGGCGTAAAGCCTGAATCTGGGCAAAATATATCTACCCCCCTGGATGCAACCAGGTGACTTTACCTTCCTGCTGTCACATACCCCCCCCCCTCTTGTTTTAACCTCGGGGTTGGAACACCAGCAATCAGGCATTCATGTACTCGAGACAAAGCATCCACATTCCCCATTTGAACGCCAGGGCGATGCTTTACTGTGAAGTTGAATTCCTGGAGGGCCAGGAACCACCTATTCACTCTTCTATTTGTTTCCTTGTTTTGAGCCATCCACTTTAACGGAGCGTGATCCGTAACCATGTCAAAGTGCCTACCTAGCAGGTAGTACCGAAGGGAATCTAGAGCCCACTTCACCGCTAAACACTCCTTTTCAACGGTGGCGTAATTTACCTCATGGGACTTCAACTTCCTGCTGAGGTAAATGACTGGGTGCTCTTCCCCGTTCCAGACCTGGGACAATACTGCTCCTAACCCCACATCTGACGCATCACTTTGTACGACAAAGTCTTTAGAGAAGTCGGGTGAGTACAACACTGGCTGGCTACATAAGGCTTGTTTCAAGAATTGGAATGCTGCCTCAGCCTCGGGGGTCCATTTAATCATGACTGACCCTTTCCCCTTCGTCAGGTTGGTTAGGGGCACAGCCTTAGAAGCAAAGTGGGGAATGAATCGCCGATAATACCCAGCGATTCCCAGAAAGGCTCGTACCTGCTTCTTGCTGTTGGGACGTGGCCAACTCTGGATGGCCTCGACTTTGTTGAGTTGGGGTTTTATTACTCCCCTCCCAATGGTGTACCCAAGATATTTGGCCTCCTCCTGCCCAATGGTACACTTCTTGGGGTTAGCCGTAAACCCCGCTTCCCGAACAGAGTTCAGGACTGCTTGCACTTTTGGCAGATGTGAGGCCCAATCTGTGCTATGGACAATTACGTCATCCAGGTAAGCCGCAGCATACTTCCGATGGGGCCTCAGCATCTGGTCCATTTTCCGCTGGAATGTGGCCGGCGCATTCTGTAACCCGAACGGCATTCTTTTATATTGGAACGCCCCGTCTGGGGTTACAAATGCGGTTTTCTCTTTGGCCGACTTGGCCAGGGGGATTTGCCAATACCCTTTTGTGAGGTCAAGAGTCGTCATGTATCGGGCTGTTCCCAGCCGGTCGATCAACTCATCTATACGTGGCATGGGGTAGGTGTCAAATTTTGTAACTTTGTTCAACTGACGAAAATCGTTACAAAATCGCCAGCTCCCATCCGGTTTAGGCACCAACACAATGGGACTAGACCAATCACTTTGGGACTCCTCTATCACCCCTAAGTTCAGCATTTTCTGTACTTCCTCCCGTATTGCCTCCCGTCGGGCCTCTGGGATCCGATAGGGTTTTAACTTCACCCTTTCACCGGGCGGGGTAATGATGTCATGCTCTACCCCAGATGTTTGTCCCGGCAGCTCAGAGAATACCTCCTTGTTGCGAAGCACAAACTCCTTAACCTCCTGTTGTTGGGGTTGTGACAAGGTGGCTGCTATTCCAACCTCAGGAATCACGCAACCAGTTTGAGCTGGTGACCAAGTGTCTGCGACTAGGGACTCTCTATCCCTCCAGGCTTTCAACAGATTAACGTGATAGATCTGTTCGGGCTTTCGCCTTCCTGGTTGTCTGACCTTGTAATTCACTTCGCTCACTTTTTCCATTATCTCGTAGGGGCCTTGCCATTTGGCAAGGAATTTACTTTCAACCGTAGGGACAAGTACCAGTATCCTATCCCCCGGGGAAAAGGTACGGGTCTTGGCTCCACGGTTGTACACTCTCTGCTGTGCTAACTGCGCTTGGGCCAAATGTTCCTTCACGATGGGCATTACCTGTGCAAGTCGGTCTTGCATCAGGGCGACATGCTCAATCACACTCCTGTGGGGAGAACTCTCACTTTCCCAAGTTTCCTTGGCAATATCCAACAGCCCTCTTGGGTTTCTCCCATACAGTAACTCAAAGGGGGAGAATCCCGTAGAGGATTGGGGCACCTCCCTAATAGCAAACATCAGATAAGGAAGTAGACAGTCCCAATCCTTTCCATCTCTATCCACCACTTTCTTCAACATTTGTTTTAGGGTTTTGTTGAATTTTCAACCAGCCCATCGGTTTGGGGGTGATACACAGATGTACGTAATTGCGTCACTTTGAATAATTTACACAGCTCCTTCATAACCCGGGACATAAAGGGTGTACCTTGGTCCGTAAGCAGTTCTTTACAAATACCCACCCGGCTAAACACAAGAGATAGCTCTTTGGCTATGGTTTTGGCCGAGGTATTTCGGAGAGGGATCGCTTCTGGATATTGGGTGGCATAGTCCATTATAACTAATATGTACTGGTGCCCCCTAGCGGACTTGATTATAGGACCTACCAAATCCATGGCGATCCTCTCAAACGGGACCTCAATGATGGTTAGAGGGACCAGCAGGCTACGGAAATGTGGCATCGGGGCCGACCTCTGACACACAGGGCAGGAGGAACAATAATTTTCTACGTCCATCACCCCCGGCCAATAGAATCTCTGTAATACCCTCTCTCGGGTTTTCTCTGTCCCCAGATGACCTCCAAGAATGTGCCCATGGGCCAACTCCAACACCAACACCAACTTCCTGTAAGGTTTGGGCACCACAAGCTGCTCAACGGTTTCTTCTGCCCTTTTTGCCACCCGATACAGTAGGTCCTTCTCTACGCTGAAGTATGGGTAAGTGCAGGTATTATCTGGGTTCACTAACTCGCCATCTATTTTCACTACGTTTTCCCGTGCCTTTATTAGGGCGGGGTCTTTCAACTGTTCTGTGGCAAAGTTTTCCCTGTGAACCTCAAGATCAGAAAACTCCACAGACGGTAGGTTTTCGTCTGAGGAGGTGGGCTCCTCTCCAGTTTCTTGAGTCTCCCCTGCCAATACTGATAAGGGAAATTCCGGAGAGTCCTCACCACTCTCAGGGGAGTTCTGGCTATCACATTCCTGGTACATAGGGGCACCAGTGAGGGGCTCAGGATCATCCCACAGTTCCCAGAACTTCGGAAAATCCCTTCCCACAATGGCGTCATGCGGTAACTGAGATACTAAGCCCACTGGATGAGAGAGGGTACCTTTGGGGGTCTCGAAACACACTGTAGTCACTGGATACTCTCGGGTGTCCCCATGCACACAAATAACAGCTACCTTGCTATTCCCAGAGACCTCTGTTTTAACTAACTCAGCCTTTATCAGGGTCACAACGCTACCTGAATCCAGCAATACCACAACATTTCTACCATTAACACACATTTTGCATAAATGTTTCTCAGTTCCTCGAATGGCAGTGCATGCGACTGTCGCACACAGCGACTGACGTCTGCCCGTCAGAAAGTCACACTGCATGGGTTCCTCCACAACCGGGCAATTGGCTGCAATATGTCCCGCTTGCCGGCAGCGGTAGCAAACGATCCTTCTTGCCGCCTCTTGAGCCGCTGATTTCCCAGGCTGTTCTCGCCAAACTTGGGGTAGAGCTCCCACCCTCTCACTCTCTCCACCCTCACCCCTTGGAATCCTCTTATCCGCCCCTGGGGATGGTCTGGTCTTAGGGTGGAAAGTCCGAGTGTCTCTGGAAGAGGCCGTCAGGTTCTCTGTAGCCAAGTATTTCTCCACACGATCCACAAGACCATCGGCCGTCTCTGGGTCTCCATGGCTTACCCACTTTTGGATGGCAGTAGGAAGAGCTCTCAAAAACCGATCCATTACAACACGTTCCACAATCTTTGGTGCGGACAAAGTCTCTGGCTGTAGCCACTTTCTGCTCAGGTGAATGAGATCATACATTTGAGACCTGGGGGGTTTTCCAAGCTGGAAAGTCCAGTTATGCACACGCTGAGCCCGGACAGCCTGGGTGACCCAGCCTTGCCAATATTTCAGCTTTTAGCATCACATAGTCTTTTGCTTGGTTAGGCTCTAGGTCATAGTAAGCTTTCTGCGATTCACCAGTTAACAGAGGAGCCACCAGTCCAGCCCACTGCTCCTCAGGCCACTTTTCTCTTTCAGCGGTCCTTTCAAATGTGGTCAAAAATACCTCTGGATCATCCTCTCCAGTCATTTTTGTCAATAAACGACTCACCCCAAAGGACGCGGTATTAGTGGGACGGCTTTCCTCACTGGTCTGCGGACGTTGCTGCATTACTGCTTCCATCTGTTGTTGTAGTCTCTGCTCTTGCTTCTGCAACAGGTCTATGAAGCGGGCCTCAGATTGCTGCTGGGCTCGTTGCTGAGCCTCCAGACTCTGTTGCAAAGTTGCGTTTGTCTGCTGCTGGGCTGCAAGGCTCTGTTGATGAGCTTGCTGCTGGGCTGCGAAGTTCTGTTGTTGAGCTGCAAGGCTCTGTTGATGAGCTGCAAGGCTCTTTTGCAAACCTGCATTTGTCTGCTGTTGATTGGCATTTGCTAGAGCCAGCTGCTTCAGTATCTCCTCCATGCTGGCTTAAAAAAAAAACTGCCACTGGTTCTCCACCAACTGTGAGGGGGTTAGCTCGGCAGCGGGTGTGTGTGACCCCCGGGATGGGCTCCCCACACAAAACAGGCCCAGCAAACGGAGGTTGTGGTTTTCAAAATCAAAAAGGTGCGGTTTATTTTCTATTTACAGTGACAAAACACAGCAAAGCAAAAGAAACATAAACAAAATAAATCCTGGTCAAGTTGACCTCTGACTAAACATACAGGTTTCCTAACTACCAACTGGGATCAGCCTAGTGCTGTCCTAGTCCCTAAGTCCCTGGTTTTAAATGTCCAAGCAAATAGCCACACAGGCTTTGTCTCACCGCACAGGGGTTCACTCTCCCTAGACAGTCCACACAGGTCTGGTTCCAGGCATGAGCTAACACCTAATGAAGCTGGGAGTTCTTATAGAGGCCTAAATGAGCTGACAAGCTTCAGCTGGTCTCATCAACTCCCTGTCTGCACGACGCCCCACACTCTCCCTAGACATATGAGTCATCCATGAGCCCACTAGCCTTAGCTGGGCTTATACAACTCTCCACCTAGTTGTATAAGTCGGCGTAAAGCCTGAATCTGGGCGAAATATATCTACCCCCCTGGATGCAACCAGGTGACTTTACCTTCCTGCTGTCACAATACATACACTGTGAATGTATCCAGTGTTGTGTATAAACATATTAATCTTCTCTGTATCGTTCCAATCTGAGTATATGTGCTGCCGAAGCAAGCACCAAACTGCAGGTAAAAGGCAACCTCTGACACCTCAGACCGGTGGTCCTGTCAGAGTCAGAGCATTCCCCAGAATATGGCGGGAAACCACAGGTGCAGGGGCTCTGCTGTTGCCTCTCAGATACTGATTCCATGTTACACAGAAAGCTCTCAGGGACTAGACAAAATTAATGAATAAAGTCCCCCCACCATGCTGCACCGACCAGGGGGGGGGGGGGGGGTCACCCAGGGGACTCACCAGCCCAGAATGAGACCGTTCAGTGCCACTGCCCGCCTCTATACACTAAAGCCCCATACACACGGTCGGACTTCCATCTGACTTTTCCCTGGATTTTTGTCCGAACGGAGTTGGCCGGGCACACCCATAGCATACACACCACAGGGACTTTTTTGCAAACTTTCCCAAAACTTTTTGCAACATCACGTGTTTTTTCTGCTCTTTTCTGCTCTTTACCGCCACCCTTTGGTCAACTTCTGCTATTTTTGGTTGATTTTAACATTAGTTGTTTTGTCCATTGGACAAAAGTCCGATGGTTTTCTGTACACACGGTCGGACTTTGCTCCATCTGACTTTTGTTGGCCAAAAGTTTGTCCGTTTGCAGACCCAACTTTTGTCCGATGAAAACACAAAAAAAAAAACAAAAAAAGTTTGTCCGATGGAGCGTACACACGGTCGGATTGTTGGTCCAACTTGCTCAAAATGAAGTTTGTTGGCCAAAAGTCCGACCGTGTGTACAGGGCTTAAGACTGTGTATCACTGTATTATCCATGCTGCTCTAGAAGCAGTGTGTGAGGAAACAGTGAGGAAGCTGTGAGGAGAATCGTGCTGTGCCATCCAGGAGCCAGCACTAGAGGCCAAACCTCCACCCAAGATGGCCGCCGGACGCCTCAGGGAGAAGGAAAGGGCGCGACCACAAGAAAATGGCCGCCTGCAATAACAACAGCGCCATAGCGCGGCCACGGCAAGATGGCCGCCAATGGGCAAATCAATGCAATAGAAAACACACCCTGAAAATGCCGACGGCTCCGCCAAAATGGCGCATGTGCACCGCGATGTGGACAAGAAGGCCCAGCATGGCTACCCCGGAGCAAAGTATCCCCCCACAGAAAAACGGGCCCTGACACCCCCGGACCCCCACCAGGACCTGGAGTCCCCACAGGTACGCCCCGGTCGCAGCCAGCCCCGTTAGGACAGAGGGAGTAAAGGTGACAGAGAGCAGGGAAAGGGAGGATAGGAGAACCCCCTATTCCTAGGAACACCCAGCTGTTCCCACCTGCCGAGGCAGGAGGAACTGTACTTACCCATCCTAACTAGGACCTGCTGGTGCGTTCCTGACAGGCCTACAACCGAGCAGTACAGAGTAGCTGTCGGCCCGGTCCACTGTGATTGAGACAGCAAGCAGCCCAGTCATATGTGGACCCCGGAGCACAAGCTCACCGGCCCCCTTGAAGCCATGGGGTATGTCGTGACAGCCCTGACGCCTATTTGCAAGGGACTGTACACGCTCGCTGGCCAGACTGGGAAGACTACAAGGATCTATATATCCAGCCTGTCGCCCAGCCGACTGTTGATAGAAGAATCACAAAATAAAATACATTTAAATAAAATAAAATACAATTTTTCCTCTGGACTCTGGGCTCAAAGGGAGCCACAACCATCTCCTCTGCTAGGCAGAACAAAACAGAGGCTGCATGCTGCAGAGCGGAGGGTTTAACTCTGTTAAAGTAACATGTATTGAAATATCTAAAATGTCTGCCTAGTCCTCTCCTATGAACAGGAACATAACCCAACTGTCAAGACTTAAGAAGGCTGTGTCCGTCCATGGACGAAAAGAGAAAATGGGTTTACAACCACTTTAACTGTAAATATACCATTTGCTCTAGGTCCTTTAAGAAAAAAAAAATAAGGTAAAGCACATAGATGAATTGAAAAAAAAAGCTCTAAGAATATTGGAGTGAATTCCTTGTCAGGGTGTTGTAACTGAGCAACAAAGCCTTGACAAGCTTAGTAAATAACTGTTATATTGAAATTGTTTTGGTCCTCTTCCAATAAAATCTGACAAAAACAAATGTGTCAGCTTTATATTGTACTATTTTGAAGCAGTGTCATTTAACTGGAGTGCTGCTTTTTAACGCTGGATTCCAGGCAGAGATAAGACACATTAAAGTGGTTGTAAAGGCTCAAGGTTTTTACCTTCATGCATTCTATGCATGAAGATAGAAAAACCTTCTGTGTGCAGCAGTCCCCCCAGCCCATCCTAATACTTACCTGAGTCCCATCTTGATCCAACAATGTGCAAGAGAGCAGCAGCTCTCCTGGGTATCTTTTGTCTTATTGGCTGAGACAGCAGCGGGAGTCATTGGCTCCAACTACTGTCAATCACAGCTAGTGGGCCAATGAGGAGAGAGCGGAGGTGTGGCCAAGTCACGCTCTGTGTGTGAATAGATACACAGAGCAGCAGCTCAGGACCTGAGCTTCCTCGAGGGCAGGAGGGAGGGGCTATGAGTGCTAGCAGGGGACCCGAGAAGAGGAGAATTGGGAATGCTCTGTGACATGACATCTTTGTTGTTTAAAAATAAAATATGCCTTTAATATCACTTTAATGCAACTGTTATCATTGTTACGTCATAAAATGTATACTAAGCAGTGTACCTAAAAGTGATCTGTTATCAGTCTCGTGCAGTCCACTGTACAGTCTGTACAACAGAGCTTAGAGAGGGAGAGGAAGAAGCAGCACAGGGAGCCAATTAGGTGCACTGCATAGGAGGAGAGATTTTAGCTCATTAGTGTGCTGCTTCTCCTTCACAGTCCAATCACAGGGTGGACAGGAGACCTGTAATTGAAAGTAAAAATGCAAAAATATCAGATTTCCTCCCCTACTAGAAAGGGTTGTGCTGTTCGACAGAGATATGTAAATCTAGAGACTGGATAGACAGAAATATAAATCATTTGGCAAATAAAATATCTCTTCTATATGCATTTCATTGTTGTATTTAGTTGTTTGCTTGGAGTTCAACTTTATTAATAAAATGTAATGCTATTTAAAAAAAAAGTATACTATTGCTGTATAATCAAAAAATTTAAGGAATTTATTCATGCAGATTTGTGAAGCTATTAACCACTTCAGCTTCGGAAGGTTTTCCCTTCTTCATGACCAGGCCATTTTTTGGAATGGAACTGCGTTACTTTGACAAATGTCGTGCGACGCTGTACACAAATAAAATTTATGTCTTTTTTTCCCCACAAATAGAGCTTTCTTTTGGGGGTATTTGATCACCTCTGAGTTTTAAATTTTTTGCACTATAAACAAAAAAAAAAAAAAAAAAAAAAAAAAAAACTATTTGTTACTTTCTGCTATAAAACACAGCCAATAAAAACATGTAAAAAAAAAAAAATCAAATGTCTTTATCAATTTAGGCCAATATGTATTCTGATACATATTTTTGGTAAAAAAAAAAAAAAAATCCCAATAAGCATATATTAACCACTTAAGCCCCGGGCCAATACGCAGCTTAAAGACCACAGGTGTTTTTACAATTTGGCACTGCGCTGCTTTAACTGGAAATTGTGCGGACATGCAATGTTGTACCCAAACGAAATTTGCATCCTTTTCTTCCCACAAATGGAGCTTTCTTTTAATGGTATTTGATTGCCTCTGCAATATTTTTTTTTTTTGCAATATAAACGGAAAAAGACCGAAAATTTTGAAAAAAAATGATATTTTCTACTTTTTGTTATAAGAAAAATCGAATAAACTCAATTTTAGTCATACATTTAGGCCAAAATGTATTCAGCCACATGTCTTTAGTAAAAAAAAAAAAAAATGTCAATAAGCGTATATTTATTGGTTTGCACAAAAGTTATAGCGTCTACAAACTAGGGTACATTTTCTGGAATTTACACAGCTTTTAATTTATGACTGCCTATCTCATTTCTTGAGGTGCTAAAATGGCAGGGCAGTACAAAACCCCCCCAAATGACCCCATTTTGGAAAGTAGACACGCCAAGGAAATTGCTGAGAGGCATGTTGAGCCCATTGAATATTTTTTTTTTGTCCCAAGCGATTGAATAATGACAAAAAAAAAATAAAAAAAATTTCAAAAAGTTGTCCCTAAAGGATATATTGCTCACACATGCCATGGTTATATGTGGAATTGCACCCCAAAATACATTTTGCTGCTTCTCTTGAGTACGGGGATACCACATGTGTGGGACTTTTTAGGAGCCTAGCCGCGTACGGGACCCCGAAAACCAAGCACCGCCTTCAGGATGTCTAAGGGCGCAAATTTTTGATTTCACTCCTCACTACCTATCACAGTTTTGAAGGCCATAAAATGCCAAAATAGCACAACCCCCCCCCCCCCCCAAATTACCCCATTTTGGAAAGTAGACACCCCAAGCTATTTGCTGAGAGACATGGTGAGTATTTTACAGCTCTCATTTGTTTTTGAAAATGAATTTTAAAACTTTGTGACAAAAAGCGAGATCTGCAAAATACTCACCATACCTCTCAGCAAATAGCTTGGGGTGTCTACTTTCCAAAATGGGGTCATTTGGGGGGGGGTTTGTGCCATCTGGGCATTCCATGGCCTCCAAAACTGTGATAGGCAGTGAGGAGTGAAATCCAAAATTTACACCCTTAGAAAGCCTGAAGGCGGTGCTTGGCTTTTGGGGTCCTGTACGCGGCTAGGCTCCCAAAAAGTCTCACACATGTGGTATCCCCGTACTCAGGAGAAGCAACAGAATGTATTTTGGGGTGTAATTCCACATATGCCCATGGCATGTTTGAGCAATATATCATTTAGTGACAACTTTGTGCAAAAAAATAAAAATAAAATTGTCTTTTTTCCGCAACTTGTGTCAACATATAAAATATTCCATGGACTCGACATGCCGCTCAGCAAATAGCTTGGGGTGTCTACTTTCCAAAATGGGGTCATTTGGGGGGGGTTTTGAACTGTCCTGGCATTTTATACACAACATTAGGAAGCTTATGTCACACATCATCCACTCTCCTAACCACTTGAAGACAAAGCCCTTTCTGACACTTTGTTTACATGAAAACTTTTTTTTGCAAGAAAATTACGTTGAACCCCCAAACAGTATATATATTTTTTTTAAAGCAGAGGCCCTACAGATTAAAATGGTGGGTGTTGCATTTTTTTTCCCACACAGTATGTGCGCGGCGATTTTTCAAACGCATTTTTTGGGGAAAAAATACACTTTTTTTTATTTTAATGCACTAAAACACACTATATTGCCCAAATGTTTAATGAAATAAAAAAAGATGATCTTAGGCCGAGTACATGGATACCAAACATGACATGCTTTAAAATTTTGCACAAACGCGCAGTGGCGACAAACTACATACATTTTTAAAAGCCTTTACAGGTTACCACATTAGATTTACAGAGGAGGTCTACTGCTAAAATTACTGCGCTCGACCTGACCTTCGCAGTGATACCTCACATGCATGGTGCAATTGCCGTTTACATATGACGCCAGACCGACACTTGCGTTCGCCTTTGCGCAAGAGCAGGGTGGGACAGGGGTGTTTTTTTTTTTTAAGTATTAATTTTGCTTTATTTTATTTTTAAACTGTTCCTTCCATATTTTTTTTTATCATTTTTATTGTTATCTCAGGGAATGTAAATATCCCCTATGATAGCAATAGGTAGTGACAGGTACTCTTTTTTTGAAAAAAACTGGGGTCTATTAGACCCTAGATCTTTCCTCTGCCCTCAAAGCATCTGACCACACCAAGATCGGTGTGATAAAATGCTTTCCCAATTTCCCAATGGCGCTTTTTATATCCGGAGGGGGGACATTCCCTCCCACTGCTTGTAAAAGCAGTCCAGAGGCTAAATAGCTGCTAGGATTGCTTTTACATGAAAGCCGGCCGCTGGCTGAAAAGAATGATACCAAGATGATACCTAAACCCGCAGGCATCATTCTGGTATAACCATTCAAAGTCCAGCAACATACCAGTACGTTGCTGGTCCTTGTTGGACATGTATTGTAATCTTTTTTTTCATGCAGCCTGTTGGCTGAATGAAAAAAATAGATTTATCGGTGGGTATGCCCACCATTAGAATACCTCCCTTCATTCTTCATTCACCCACTTCCTATGATGGGCATACATGCACCATTTATATATGCCGAAGCATGGGGGCATCATCCCGCAAAAGTTATGCCGCGTACACACGGTCGGACTTTTCCACGGACAAGCCTCCCTCGGAATTTCGACCGTATGTACGTGGCATTAGGAGCAAAATCGCTCCTCCGCCCCTGCTGCCCCCATGCTTCGGCATATATGCTCTTTTTTTAACTGTGGTGGTGAAACCACCTCCTACAGCACTGGAGTCGCAGGGATCAGGCCTGTCTCTGCGAACGCTGCAGTTATGTGTGTTGTGTTTTGTAAGTGACAGTGATCGATCGATACTGCACTTGGGTGGCCTGGGCTGGACGGAGGGGCAAAATGCAGGTGCTAGCAGGTATCTGGGCTGATCCCGCCAACACTGCGTTTTTGGGAACCCTAAAATGCTGGGGACGCTAGTATAGATCTGATCAGAACAGATATAGATCTGATCAGATACTATACCACTAAGGGAGGTGTATGCTTCACGCGTGGATGTTAGCGCTACTGGCACTAACCTGACGCTGCCTGGGGTGACGCAGACCCTCTCTGATGCTAAAACCTAATTGATATCACCCGCCGGGCGATCAGGGGGTTAAACCTTTATTGGGTTATATACGGCGGGTGCCCTGACACTATAAAAAGCAAACTAACTAACCAGCATCGCCCGTAACACTTATACGGTGATCACTGGTGAAAGGGTTAACTAGGGGCAATCATGGGGTTAAAACCTTTATTAGGTAATATATGGGGGTACCTGACGCTATATAAAAACCTGACGGGGGACCTAAATAACGAAATAACTAACTGGCTAACCAGTGTCACCAGTGACACTTATACGGTGATCACTGGTGATATGGTTAGCTCTAGGGGCAATCAGGGGGTTAAAACCTTTATTAGATAATATATGCGGGTACCTGACGCTATAAAAACCTGGCGGTGAACATAAAAAAATAACTGACTACCTAGCGGCACCAGCATAACTAATACAGCGATCAGACAAACGATTGCTTAGTGACAGTGGTGCTAAGGGGTTAAAGGGTTACCTGGGGGCGATCAGGGGGTTAAACCTTTATTAGGTAATATATGGGGGTACCTGGCGGTATAAAAACCTGGCGACTAACATAAAAAAATAACTGACTACCTAGCGGAATCACTGACACTAATACAGCGATCAGAAAAACGATCTCTTAGTGACAGTGGTGCTAGGGGGGAGAAAGGGTTACCTGGGGGGGTGATCAAGGGGTTAAACCTTTATTAGGCAATATATGGGGGTACCTGGCGGTATAAAAACCTGGCGACGAACATAAAAAAATAACTGACTACCTAGCGGCATCACCGACACCAATACAGCGATCAGAAAAACGATTGCTTAGTGATGGTGGTGCTAGGGGGTGAAAGGGTTACCTGGGGGCAAACAAGGGGTTAAACCTTTATTAGGGGGGGTTGGGGGGCTACCCTGGACCTAAGGGACCTACACTAACTGCCCTGACACTTTTACAGTTACAAATGTCACTGATTGCAGTGATCATTTATTTACTGATCACTGCAATCGGTGACACTGTGACTGGGGGCTGTGGGGTGATCTGGGGGGTGATCTGGGGGTGCGATCGTGTTCCTATGTGTGCCTATGTGTCAGTGTACTGCTTGTGCTCTAACCTGATGTCTTCTCTCCACGCCGCTCCGGTATATGTGAGCGCCGCAGGAGAGATGACATCACTTCCTCCTGCTTCCTCCTGCCTGTGTTTACATTACACAGGCAGAGGAAGCATTTGATTCGCCGGGAGCGTTCCCGAGGGGGTGGCCAGAAACCAATGGCCGCCCCTCATCACGGATCACTCAGAGTGATACCGACCGCTCACTGTACCGGAGGGGGGTCCGATCGGACCCCCCACCCATACGAAGGCAGTCACGTACAGGTACGTGATTGTGCCTGTACGTGCCATTTTGCCAACGTATATATACAGTGAGCGGTCGTTAAGTGGTTAATTGGTTTGCGCAAAAATTATAGCGTCTATAAAACTTTTTTTTTACTAGTACTGTAATGGTCAGCGACTTATAGCAGGACTGCAATATTGCGGCATACAAATCGGACACTAAGTGACACTTTTGACAATTTTGGGGACCAGTAAAACTAACACAGTGATCAATGCTAAAAAATATGCACTGTCACTGTTCTAATGACACTGGGAGTAGGGGGTTAACATCAGGGGTGATCAAAGGGTTAAATGTATCCCTAGGGAGTGCTTTCTAACTGTGTGGGGGATGCTTTAACTTTGGGAAGACAGAGATCCATGTTCCTGCTTAGCAGAAACATAAGATTTCTGTCTTCCATTGTCACAGAACAGCGATTTGCCTTGTTTACATAGGCAGACCGCCATTCTGCCTCTTGGGAACGATCGGCAGGAGAGCCGCAGCCCCGTAGTACATGTACGTGGAGCGTCGGCAAGTGGTTAAACAGTACACTTTAATTATTACGGGGTTGCTTTTCTAGTTGTTAATTTTTTGAAATACATATTGGATTTGCCAGGTTACAACAACATAAGAAAATTAATGGCTAAGTTCACCTTTTTTTCTAAATTCCAGCTCTGGACAATTAACCACTTCAGCCCCGGAAGAATTTGCCCCCCTAATGACCAGGTCATTTTTTGCGATACGGCACTGCGCCGCTTTAACTGACAATTGCGTGGTCGTGCGACGTTGTACCCAAACAAAATTGACGTCTTTTTTTTTCCACAAATTTGATCACCTCTGCGGTTTTTATTTTTTGCACTATAAACAAAAAAAGGCCGAAAATTCTGATTTTTTTTTTTTTTTTTTTTTAACTTTTTGCTATAATACATATCCCTCCAAAAAAAATAAAAATTCCTTATCAGTTTAGGACGATTTGTATTCTTCTACATATTTTTGGTTAAAAAAACGCAATAGGCGTACAGGAGGTTCCCCCTAGTTACAAACATCCAACTTACAAAAATGACTCCTACTTACAAACAGAGGGAGACAACAGGAGGTGAGAGGAAATCTACCCCTAGGAAGGGAAATTCACTCCTGTAAGAGTCATTATGGGAAAAAGGTACCTTCAATGATGCTTTATCACCAAGGCTTGTTTCCACAACAATCCAAAATTTTCAGAATCCAATTGTCATTGGGACAGAAAGTGAGGTGAAATCTTCTGAACAGGGGCACAGACAGCAAAACAAATTTTACAGGGATTTTAACCCTTCCCTATGCTATCCAAAAAGCTTATAAAATATTTTTTTGGGCTTAAGCTACACTTAAAAATTGTACCTGTTCCGACTTACAAACTTAATAACAAACCTACAGACCCTATCTTGTTTGTAAACCGGAAACCACCTGTATATTGATTGGTTTGCGCAAAAGTTATAGCGTCTAAAAAATGGGGGATAGATTTATAGCATTTGTATTATATATATTATTTTTTTACGGCGATTTTTAGCAGGACTGCGACATTGCGGCGGACACATCGGACCCTTTTGACACTTTTTTGGGAACGTTGACATTTAAAACAGAGATCAGTGCCATAAATAGCCACTGATTACTTTGTAAATGTCACTGGCAGGGAAGAGGTTAACACTAGGGGGCGATCAAGAGGTTAAATGGGTTCCCTCGTGTGTGTTCTAACTGTAGGGGGGATGGGCTGACAGGGACATGACAGAGATCACTGTTCCTGATCACTGGAAACAGTAGATCCCTGTCATGTCACCTGTCAGAATGGGAAATCGCCTTGTTTACAAAGGCAGTTCCCCGTTCTGCCTTAGTAATAGGCGATCGTGGGTCGCCGGCGGACATCAAGTCGGCCTGACCCACGTGCATGCTCCCACAGCATGCAGCCTGCCATCGCTCCCGCGCGAGCCACCATACAGCTACGGCGATTTGCGCAGGAGAGCCGACCTGTATTACAACGGCGGCTGGTTGGCAAGCGGTTAAGTATATTAATGTTCAAGTGCTTGACACCTGTAAAAGCTCCGAAAAGCTTTAAGCCTAGTAAAAACTAGTAGTTTTGTTTCGTTCAACCCAGAATGGCTGAACAAAAAAATATGACAGCTCAGGAGGAGCCGCTGTACTAACCATCTGACGTTAGTACTGGGATCTCCCCTGCTGTTCTATTGCTTTATGATGGGAGCGCCCAAACCCCCCCCCCCCCCCACCGAGTAACTCCAATCAGCAAGCAAAATACTGTGATGCAGTAAAAAGGGCATACGGGAGATAAATCAATAGTTCAACCTGTTTACAAAGCACCTGTTAAAATATGCAGTTGAGTTTTGGTCACCAGTCCTCAGAAAATACATTGTTGAATTAGAAAGAGTTTAGGGAAGGGCAACAAAATGAATAAGGGTGGTGGAGGACCGCTATGAGAATCAATTACATTGATTATAATTATTCACTTTGGAGAAGAGGGGCTTAAAGGGGATATGTTTACATTGTACAAATATATCAAAGGTGACTTTAGTAACTGTAATAAACTGTTTACGCTAAGGTCCTAAAAGAGGACACATGGCAACGATTTAAGGTTAGAAGAAAATAGGTTTACCTTAGATTCTGGAAAGGGTTCTTTGCTATTAGAGCAGTACAAATGTGGAACTTCCTCCCCCAGGAAGTGGTACTAGCTGAGAGTGTTCCTCAGGAAACAGAAAATACAGGGAATTTGTAAAGAATACACACACATAGGTTGAACTGGATGGACCTGTGTATATTTGTTTAGCTTTTTAAACTATGTAAAATCCACATTAGGCCCGCAAACATGAGGTATCCACATAATCAGAAACAATGTAACTACCTTTCTTTATTGCCATATTTAGTCTGTAAAATAACTATCTCTAAAATGGTACTTTTGAACTATTGTTCAGAAAAATTTCTGGTAAACCCGAGAAATACCAGTTTTACAATATGCCACGCATTGAATATTCTGGGATGAGAGAGATTTAATAGATAAAAAAAGATTCTTTGACCTACAATATACAAGATTTTTAAGACAGCTCACTTTATATTGTTACATTAAGATTTTCATAAGGTTGTATAAGCTTTAAATATGTTTGAAACTCTTAGTCAGGTTACAGGTGAAGGTTTATATTATGCAACAAGGACGAGTGAAATCAAGAGCTTCCATTTCCTCCAAATTCCAATGACAATCAGGAGATTTTGTTAAAATGTTTCATTGTAGTGAAATGTACTAAC
Source organism: Rana muscosa (assembly GCA_029206835.1). Classification (NCBI taxonomy): domain Eukaryota; kingdom Metazoa; phylum Chordata; class Amphibia; order Anura; family Ranidae; genus Rana; species Rana muscosa. The sequence continues at coordinate 1,210,904,770 of CM055122.1, forward strand.
ATCAATAAAGAAGGTTAAATTATAGGGTCTTTTTTTGTGATTTTTGAAGTTGCAATACTTTTTATGGCTCCTTGCAACTATTCCAAACCAGTTCTTGTGCCAAAAAAAAACTCTTATATTTTTTTTCCTAATTTTTCACCAAAGCAGCTCAATGTGTAAAATTGAGAGTTTATGCTTCAGCAAAATGTCAATTATTTAATCCCAATTCTTCAAAGCTTAACAAAGCAAACAACTAAATGGAATTTAAAGGAAAGCATGACAATATTATCCAGATTGGCTACAAGAATTCAGACTGCAGCAATTTAGAGATTTTGCACATGAAGCCATTGGAAGGTCTATAAAGTGTAAAGCCTCGTACACACGACAGAGTTTCTCGTCGTAAAAAACACGTCGTTTTTTTCGACGAGATTCTTGTTAACCTTGTCGATTTTCTCGTCAAGCTTTCCATGCGTACACACTGACATTTCCCAATTTCCTTGTTGTTCTCCGCGGTCACGTCCAGCACGTACGACGGCACTATAAAAGGGAAGATCTTTTTTCTTGGCGCCACCCCTTGGGCTGCTATTGCTGATCTCGTGTTACCGCGTGTGAAGTAAAAGTTTGGGAAGAGACGATTCGCGCTTTTCAGTCTTCGTACTTTTCAGTTCGTTTTCTGCGGTTCAGTTTGTGCTTGTGGGTTCGTATCTTGACTTTCAGGGCGTCTAGGCAGGTCGTATCTGTTTTACAGTGCGTTCTTGCCTGTTCGTTTCTGTTTTTCAGTTCGTTATTCATAGGCCTTGCTGTTCTAAAGTGCGTTCTGTTCTGTACGTTCTGATAAGACGACCGTTTCCTAGCCATGTCGCCTGGACGTTCTCGTCGTCGAGTTCATGCTGTGCGTGCGCTTGGTGTTGGTCTGCTTGTTTTGGACCAAGACCAGTCCATGAATGGTGTGAGGAGGAGTTCATGGACCAAGAATTGGTTGCTCCAGCGGGACCAATTCTGCCATATGCCTCTGCTGCAGGAGATCGCCGAGAATAATCCTGAGGACTACAGGAATTTTCTGCGGATGTCTGACCCCGTTTTTCAGGAACTGTTGGCTTTGGTGTCCCCCTATATAACAAGGCAGGACACCGTTATGCGGGAAGCCATCAGTGCTGAGCAGAGGCTCATCGCCACCTTACGTTATCTGGCGACAGGGAGAAGTCTTCAGGACTTGAAGTTCACAACAGGCATCTCCCCCCAGGCTCTGGGCCTCATAATCCCAGACACCTGTTCTGCCATTATACAAGTCCTGCAGGAGGACTATATTAGGGTAAGTTTTCTCCATTAGCATCACATTTTATGTATTACATCTATGCTAATGTATTGTATTTCTTTCATCCTTCCCTAATTACCATGATTGTAATATGCTGAGAATGTCCCCTTTGTCCTCATGCATGCTGGAAGCTTTAGATTGCCCCTTTTTTCTCCTCCATGCATATTTCCCTTCACTAACCTTTCCAGCAGGGGCGCCTGTTGCTCCAAATGTTTGGGGGTTCAAACCCCAATTTAGGAAATAAACTTCCTCCTTTTTTGCTCTGGTGCCTATTAAACGCCCCCATTTGTTCCCTCCAATGCAGCCATTTTGTCCCCTCCAATGCAGCCATTTGGTTCCCTCCAATGCAGCCAGTTCCCCCCCAGCCCTGCACTTACCTTCTTGTGGTCAGCGCCATCCTTCTGTCCTTGATGTCTTCTCCTTCCCTTGATGTTGCATCAGCCAATCATGTTACCATTAAACAGACTTGTTAAACATGATTAGCAGAGCAGCCTGTCAGTGTTTACCCAAGGAATGCCCCCCCCCCCCTGCGTCCCCTATTTAACTTTTCTGAAGCCAATTACATCCCTCAGGCTGTAATGTGCAAGACAATTTTCCTTACTGTTTCTGATATGTAATTTTAAGCCCATAAATGCCGCAGTTCTTCATATGTCGGTCGCTTAACAGGGGGCCATCCACCTGAATAGTGGGCGGCATAGACAATACATAGGTTCATGCAAGGCATGAACCTATGTATTGTTCTGAGTGACAGGCACAGGAGAGAGGGGGCAGTGCTCCAGCGCCCACTCTGGACGCACCGCCACTGCAATGCTATCCTGTGGCCAAACATCTACCCCCCCCTCCCCATTATAATTTATTCATGGACCATCATAGGGGGTGATGATGATACAAGAGCCTTCCATTATACTTATTTAAAACACCTTAATAAACGTAGACTTTGCTTGATGTTGGCCTCTAATGTATTTTCTTAGAATCTCCTTGTAATGTTTGATTTGTGTATTCTAATATTTTTTCATCTTGTTTGACTCCACAGCTTCCTTCCACGCCACAGGAATGGCAGACTGTGGCATCGGAGTTTGCCACGCGGTGGGACTTCCAACTGTGGTGGTGCTATAGACGGGAAGCACGTCCGCATCGTGCCGCCACCCCGTTCTGGGTCCTACTACTTCAATTACAAGGGGTTTCATAGCATTGTGCTGATGGCGGTGGTGTCAGCATGGTATGAATTCCTCTATGTTGATGTAGGGAAGAATGGCCGGATGTCCGATGGGGGATCCTTCATCCAGACGGAGTTTGCCCTCCGTCTCCAGAGTGACGACCTTGCATTGCAACCGGATGCAGGGAATGTTGAAGGACTCCCCTTTGTTTTTTTGGCTGATGAAGCCTTCGGGCTCGGACCACATCTTATGAGGCCATTTCCTCAGAGGACCCTGACCCCAGAGAAGAGGGTGTTCATTTACCGGCTGGCCAGGGGCCGAAGAGTCGTTGAAAATGCCTTTGGCATAATGGCCAGCCGTTTCCGCCTTTTTATGACTTCAATACACTTGGCGGACTACAAAATAAACTATGTAGTATTATGCTGCTGTGTGCTACACAATTTTCTCTGCCGCAAATCTAATTCCTATATGGCCTCAGTTTTGCCTGAGGCTGGACTTTCCCCTGATAATCCCCTGCCCGGCCTGGAATCTGCCAGTGCTGGCTTGCCCCCCCAAAATGCTCGTGAGGTTCGGGACAAATACATGGACTATTTCACGGGTAGGGGGGCAATTCCTATGCCAGGCTATGGCTAAAGATTCCTGTCTAACGATCAAAATAAAAATCTGGTTTAAACTTCTAACTTTTGTTGGTTTCCTGTCTCCTAGTTTGTCTTAGTGCATTTGTAGTGCCAAGTGTATTTTCCTTTAGTAAATACCAACCATTTCACTATGTAACCTTTACAAAATAACCAAATAAGGTTAGAGCGTATTAGAAAAAGAAGCTACACGTTGTTTGTGTTCAAATATTTTACTATGTGCAAATTCACACACTTTTTTTATTTTACATTTTTGGTTTGCCTGGCCACAAACCGGCAATTGTTTTTAGGAAACTACAAAAACAGTTGCATTCCAAAAATTACAAAATTGGATACCTCGGAGCAATCTGAGACATTCACTTACACAAACTATATGTCTCTATGTGCCCGTCCTAATATGGGGTCCTGCCACCCCTTGCCCAGCCAAAAATTGAATATGCACACAATTGGGATTATTTTCCTATAGGGATTTTAGACTCCTGATCCCTATTGTCAACATGTGCTATCTGCCATCAGGGGTGATCAATAGACGTGTTTTGGGGGTGCAACCCCTTCCTCAGTTCACCTACTTTAGATACGAGGAAGGGGTTGCACCCCCAAAAGACGTACATGGATATCCCGATGGCAGATAGCACATGTTGACACACTGTGTGCAGATTCAATTTTTGGCTGGTTTGATTGTCAAAAAGTTTTTAAAAAGTGGAAGAACAAACATGAAGAAAAAAAAAAAAAAAAAAAAAAAGGTGGTTTGGATGCCTTATTGAATTCTCCCCAAAACATCGAGAATGTCTTTAAATGTTTGATCCATCACATGAATTCTTTCTTTAATTTTGTCCAGTTCCGTGCTACATTCCATCACTTGCTGGATGAGGCGGAGGGCAGTGTCAGCAGAGAAACCTGTACTATCCTTCACCCCAACATTCACATCCCCTAAAAACAAAATAAAAAAGGTATTATAACTCTGCAGGCCTACCTCTCTTACCTGAAGCTGTGGTGTCAGATACTGACCTGTTGTGGTGACCAGTTCCACAACGTCATCCACCTCTCCTTCCTCCACTTCTCCTTCCTCCAACTCAACTTCCTCCACATCTTTAGGTTGTTGGTCGTTTGGGGTTGTTGTGAAGCTGTGGGGTTCCTGTGCTCCCTGGAGTGTCCTCCTCCCAGTCTTCTCTCCCCTATGAGAAATCAAACAAAAGGTAGAGTTATCACACAGAAATTCTCTATGTAAAAAAAAACAAAAAAAAAAACAGGCTAAATTGCTTGGAAGTGGGGTACAAGTGTGTGTTTGGGCGGAAGTTAAAGATGAATGCATTATTTCTGACAAAGAATATGTTTAGTATTCACCTTTGTCTGTCATTTTTTAGACATGTAGGCAACACAAAAATTCTCTGATGCACCTGTGTGGGACACCCAAAAAAGGCGGGTCTGGTGGCCCACACTATAGTGCTCCAAAGTACAGATGTGGAAGCAGCTGCTGAGTGTCCTCTCCTTTACACAGTTTACAGTTTGCATTTCATTCTCTTTACAAACACATCATCTAGCCTAAAACTTTGTGCCCCAAATTTCCCGAAAAATGGCAGATGTCTAATTACTTTTGTGGCTGTAAAATAGACCAAAACAGCGGATAGTGGCCGAACGAAGTGTCTGTAACGTAACGAACGATTACTGTGCCCAACCAAGTTCAAAATATTACATTTTGGAAGGGAGTCCAATAAGAACAAAAAACAAAACCAGCAACATGTCAGTTTAGAAAAGGATTAATAGCAGAAAAGTGTACATTTTACTTACTTTTTGCGAGCATTCTCTTAATGCTCCTTAACTGCTCTGGCTCCCTCAGTTTGAGGTCTGACCACCTCTTTCTGAGCTGCTCATTTGAGCGTTTCACCCCGAAATTCGTCTTCAGACTCTTCACGACTTTAGTGAGGATTTTGGCCCTCCTATTTGGTTTGCTATACGGCCCATGCTTTGCGTCATAATCAGACTTGAGCAAGATGTCCACCATCTCCGCCATCTCGGCAAAAGACATATTCGATGCCTTGAATCTCCTCCTTGATCGTGACGTTTCCTCGGTCTCCGGGCTTGTCTCCTCCTCGTTAGTTGCGGAATTATCAGACACCTGCTGTAACTCCGCCATATCTGTCTGCGCGCCGAAAGAGAAGGGGCGGAGAAAAGATGTTAGTTAGAACGTCGCGGGCGACGTGTGCGGAGCGACATGTTCGTATTTTGACGCATGCGTGGTGTGTATATAGCAAACACACGTGACTATAGTACGTTCGGTGTGCGGAGAGAGGAGTTCAAGTGACGGACGTGCGAACGAAGGTATGTGATTTTGAGACTGTGCCAAATTGTTGGCCTATACTGTTTTGAGAATGTTGTAGGATATATATGGTGACTACGATGTTAAGGAGGTTAGACTGTTTGCCTCACATTAGTTATATATTTATTTAACTTGCAGATACAATATGAATGTCTTTATTAGCGACAAAGAGTTCCTGGCGGAATTTATTGACCGGGTAAGGGAGCTGCCCGCTCTGTGGGAGACGAAAAACCCCATCCACAAAAAAAGAGGGGTGAGAAAATCAGCGCTGGAGACCCTGCTCCCATTTGTGCATACCAAGGTGCCCACAGCCACAGCAAAACAGGTGGATACTAAAACTGGGAGCTTGAGAGGCACCTACAGGACTGGACGCTCTAAGGTCCTGGCTTCTCAGAGGTCAGGAGCAGCAGCAGATGATGTTTATGTCCCGATTTTGTGGTACTACAGCAGGATGTCCTTCCTGGATGACCACATTGAGGCAAGGCCATCACTCTCCACTCTTCCCCCCAGACTTCCCTGCAGCCAACCTGAGCCTTCTCTGGAGCAAGAGGCGGCAGCCATCCTGGATGATCCTGATTTGGCCATCTGGAGCCAGGTATTAGTATTAACTGAAAATGTATTGTGATAAAATTAAATGTTTGACAAATATGTCAAGATGAGAAACAGACAATATTTTGGGTTCCACAAGTGAAATCAAGATCGAGACATTAGTCTGCACTTAATTGGGTGCTAAATAGTCAATCTGATGTAGGTGTAAATTAGAAAAAATGATTTCTGGATTTACATTCTAATTGCTTCAATCATGTTTCTAAAGTTTGATGCAAAGATTAAACCAACATATTAAACTATGTCCCTTTTTCATACACAGGATGAAATCAGCCAGGAGGAGGGTCTGGAAACTGTCAGGCAGGAGGAGGAATTGCCCAGTGGCAGCCAGGAGGTGGCAGGGCCCAGTGGCAGCCAGGAGGTGGCAGGGCCCAGGAGAAGCACCAGATCCCAGGTGCCTCCCATCCGGCTTCCCAAAAGAGGCAGGAGGGACAGGACCACCAGTGAGGCAGCAATGGCCCTTATTAAAGAGGCCCATGCCACCCTCAAAGAGCCCACATCCCCTGAAGAGGCCATTGCCGGCCTAGTGGAGGCAAAGCTCAAGGTGATGAGCATGGAGCAACGCCTTCTATGCGACCCCCTGCTCATCACCTTGCTCAACAAGGGGTTGATGGAAAAAATTACCCCCAATACAGCTATTTGTGAGGTGGCACAACTGTCCCAACCTCAACCTCCTCCTCCACCTCCACATTCTTCTGCCCCACCCCCTTCTCCTCCACCTCCACCTTGTTCTTCTGCGCCACCCCCTTCTCCTCCACCTCCTCCTCCTCCTCCTGACAGGAGTACCCCTCCAGTGGCCCAGCCTCCAGCCAAACGAAGAAGGAAGGCTGCAGGGAAGGCTTCAGGAAAGGTTGCAGGGAAGGTTGCCAGGAAGACGAGGAAGTGATGGCCTTGCTTCATTGTGGTCAGACAGAAGGCAGCCTGTTGTAGTACCACACACTTGGGACATATATATCACCTGCTGCTGTTCCTGACCTCTGGGAGGCCAGCATCAGATTGTGTTCAGAAATGTTGGCCTTCTCAAGCTCCCAATTTTAGTGTCCACACAGGGTTGATGTGTGGTCTGGGGTCCCTGGGATGCACAAATGGCAGCAGCTTCTCCAGCGCTGCCTTCTCTTTATTTTAGTTCAAACATGAATAAATGTTATTTTTCTTTAAGTTCATACTTGACTATGTGCATTTGTAAAAATGTACAATCTAGCTTTGGAGTAAGCAGATACATTTGACTGACAAAAAAAAGGGGACAGATAACAACCCCCCAAAAAAATAACTCAATCGTATTTCCCAAAAAAGTATGTAAAATTTCAATAATATATATTAAAAGATTCAATGGGAGATCACTATCAAAACATTGTGAAATTACAATTAACATCAATTAGAAAAATATCTAATTTTTAAATATTCCTAAAAACTTGCACGATATAATACACAGAAATCTTCTTAAGAGCAGCATGAAAAAGGTTAAAAAAATTAGTCATAACTCTGTGTGAATATCAGCAGCAAAAGAAGTTCATTCGTTTGGATTAATGTAACATTCTAACGAAGATTTCAATGCACAACATTTAAACGATGCAAAAATTTGGAGCGTGACGAATGTGCTATCTCCATTACGAAGGCTTGTTTTACCAGAAGATGCGCTCCCGTCTCATAGTTGCTTTTGAGCATGCGCGCTTTTGGAAGAGTCGTAAAAGCATACACACGAACCATTTTCTCGTCACAAAACAGGCCGACGAGAAACACGACGAGGAAATCTGGAATCCTGACGAGAAAATAGAGAGCAGGTTCTCTATTTTCTCGTCGAGATTCACAGCAATTTTCTCGTCGTAAAACCATACACACGAACGGTTTTCCTCGACAAAAAAGCTCTCGCGGCACTTTTCTTGCCGGTTTTGGACGAGAAACTCGGTCGTGTGTACGAGGCTTCAGTGATAAGACTGCTAGGTATTAAAGTGGAACTGAACTCAAAAACTTGATACTTGCTATGTTATAGGACAGTGATGGCGAACCTTGGCACCCCAGATGTTTTGGAACTACATTTCCCATGATGCTCATGCACTCTGCAGAGTAGTTGAGCATCATGGGAAATGTAGTTCCAAAACATCTGGGGTGCCAAGGTTCGCCATCACTGTTATAGGGCAGTGATAGCGAACCTTGACACCCCAGATCTTTTGGAACTACATTTCCCATAATGCTCACGCACTCTGCAGTGGAGCATCATGGGATAAGGTGTTTCTGGCTATCCAGCATGCACCTCCCGATCTTGCGCATGCGCGTTACACACCGGGCATAGCGCAGTATGCCCAACCTAATTTTGGACCTGGTATGGACAGGATGGCATAGGGAGGAATTGCCTTTGAGGAATAGTCATGCTCCATTGGACGGATATGCCATCAGTAGGTTTTTTTTTTTTAGGACTTGGGATGAGAGAACAGGAGGAAGGAATACGTGGAAACAAATCTGGAGCAAGAAAAAAAGTAGGAGAGCAGGGAAGAAATTCCTAAAAAAGAAAACACCACTAGGTGAAGGTATTTTTAACATCAGTGGTGTTGCTCTTAGTACTGACAAACTGAAGGTTTTAGACAAGGGGCTCAAATTTGCCCCTTTAAGAACCCTAATAAATTTCAATATTCAAATGTCCATGAGGACTTTAAATATTAAGAAATATTTTATCACCAACCCAAAGTGTAATTTTTCTGCAGAAATGAATACATGTCATACTAAATTTAAAAACAAATAAATTTTTAACCCCCTGCTTTTAATATTAACTTTGTAGAAGTTTTTGGTAATATGGTTATCAATGGTCTTGAGATGTTGAGAGTTAAGGAGATAAAGGACTCGGCACACATAGTAGGGGTATTAGAGCATTGGAGGACAAAAAGGAGGTTGTTATCAGACCGGCTGACAAGGTGGAGCAGGGGCGGATCCAGAGTCTAGTCTCGGGAGGGGCACTGCCAAAAAATAAGTCTAGCGGAAGCAATGTCCGCCGGCCACCTGCGACCCCTTCCCTGTGTCATTAGTAAAGTGACAGTGCATATTTTTATCACTAATCACTGTATTGGTGTCTCTAAAAAAAGTGTCAAAAGTGTCAGTTAGGTGTCCGATCTGTCTGCTGCAAAGTTGCAGCCCCGCTAAAAATCGCTGATCGCTGCCATTACTAGTAAAAAATAAATAAAAAAAGCCATAAATCTTTCCCCTATTTTGTAGACACTATAACTTTTGTGCAAACCAATCAACATACGCTTATTGGGGGGGGGGGGGGGGGTTACCAAAAATATGTAGCAGAATACATATTGGTCTAAAATTGATGAAGACATTTTTTTATAGCAAAAAGTCAAAAATATTGCCTTTTTTTTCAAAATTTACACTCTTTTTTTGTTTATATTGCAAAAAATAAAAACAGTGGTGATCAAAAACCACAAAAAAAAAGCTCTATTTGGGGGGAAACCCATCAATTTTACTTGTGTACAGCGTTGCACGACCGTGCAATTGTCAGTTAAAGTAACGCAGCGCAGTATCGCAAAAAATGGCCTGGTCATGAAGGTGGGGGGGTAAAACTATAGCTGAAGGGGTTAAGGTTGAAAAAGACTGAAAGGACTTTTTTTTTCATAAATATTGGCACACATGTATTTGCGATTTTACACATTCATAAATTTTTTTACTCACTTTTATTAAAATATGTTGCTGCTTTGGTGGGGGAGGGGCTCCCATGGAGGAGAAATGGAGATGAGTGGGAATCGGGATCCAGTAATTGCACTGTCTGCAGGTGCAGCCGGAAGCATCAGATGACAGTGACACACAGTCACTGCTTCTTCCTGTGTCCATGCCCTGTGTTCTGATTCTTGGACACTGTGCTGCATTGTGGAGAAGATGGAGGGAGGGGGTGGGTGGAGCCAACACTCTCACTCAGGGCGGAAAAGGAAGGAGGCTCTTCTCCTAGTCAGCAACGGCTCCGACGTGACTGACGTCACTGGTTGCTGGCAGAGCTGAGCCAATGGCACCGCTCCACCCACCTCCTCCTGGTCCAGCGCGGCTACTGAGAACACAGACAGAGTCTCTCTCTGCACTGCTCCACCCAGCTCTGCATAACGCCACCACACACTCAGTCTGCCTCTCAGCACCGCTCCACCCACTTCCTCCTGGTCCAGCGCTGCATAATAATAACACGGAGTCTCTCTCGGCGCCGCTGATCGGGAGAGAGAGAGAGAGATGAGAGAGAGAGAGAGAGAGAGAGAGAGAGAGAGAGAGAGAGAGAGAGAGAGAGAGAGAGAGAGAGAGAGAGAGAGAGAGAGAGAGGAGAGAGAGAGAGAGAGAGAGTCCACAGGACTGCGGTCCACAGGAGAGGTTCCATCCAGGTCCACCAGCACATAATCCTTGTCAAGCTACAAGCTGGGTCAGTCCATCACTAGGGGTCACCCAAACAGACTACCACTGTGTGGCTCGAGCAAGTGTTTCTGACTGACACACTCCTCTACAGTATTGTCTGGCTTGTTACACCTGGATTTACGTTCCCTACCTATCAGTAGCCTGTGCATAGTTACTCTTTTACTTAAATCATGCATGATTTTTTACCATGAATGTGTTTATATAATACTGGCACCCTGTGATACACGGACTGCCAGGTAAAAATACCTAGGCCGGTTTCACTACTTAACACGGCCTTGTTCAATACTATGCTCCGACGAAGCGTTTGGAACGCGAAACTAGTCGAGCGAAAGCAAGATCTTTATCTTTGAATTTACCGGACCTATCAATAAGACCAGTCATCTCTCGTGCATACCGTCCAACTCCTCATTTGTGTTGTTGGCTATACATTATCCTATTCTACTTTGTGTATTTTACATGTTAATGTAATTTCTGGGAGATGTGTTGAGTCTTGTAAATGGGACCCTATACTAATTATTGATGACTGTTACATAATGTCATTGTTTTGTATTAACGTACTTTTTACCTAAATTCAATTATATTTTTCTACCAACAATAAAACCCTTAGAATTTTTACAATATCTATCTATGTGCCGTTTAAAGTCCATCTTTAGTTCAAACAATATTCTCCCACAGGGAACTATACACCGATATTCTCCCTGCAGCCAAAAAATGGTTGATAGATCCTGACAATTGGAGTGTTTGAACATAACTACCATTCAAACACTTCACCTAAATTTAGGACCCCGCTACAATTATAACTTTTTGGGATTATTTATTCTCATTTTGATCCTCCAAGTGCACCCTTCACCAGTATTTTTTCACTTTACTTGGACACTATATTGGTATTATTAGTCCACTTTAGCATTGCATCTTATACTGCATGTTGGTTATTCTGATATTTTACTATGGCTATTTATTGATCTTAGAATTATTGCCTCCTATAAGTGTACCTGTCACGCAGCACCTTTGCAATTTATTTCATATTGATGTACAGCGTAGCACTATTTTTATGCTTTATTCCACTTGGGTTCTGATATCACCTTCAGTGTTTGCTGCAGTACCCTGACACAGACTTGGCAAGCGTGGGAATACTTCCATTTATTAAGATTCAGGCAATGTCACTGGAGGCTGTGACATAAGGAAATAAAACCATGCCCCTACCAAGATGGCTGTCACCACCCAAGAAACATCAGCTGAAGGAGACCACAGGCAATAGTGATGGCTAGTTTGTTTCCCTCTGGCTGCCTTTTTTGGGCATGGTTTCCAAAGTTACGTTTTTCTTGAACCCCTCTTATTCTTTGCAGTAATGAAAACAAAAATCTGCATTTGTAACAGTTATTCAAAACATAAGTGGATATTAACATTTATAGGTAATAGGTTATAACACCAGTAATTGTTGATCCAGGGAATATCTGAATGCCTTCAGGGGGATCAGGTAGGAATTTAATTTCCCCCACTGGATCAAATTGGACCATGCTTTTTAGTTATTTTTTTGCTTTCCTCTGGATCAACTGTAGGTTTGTCTATACAGAGGTTATCTATTTATTTATTTCTTATTGGTTGAACTAGATGAACTTGTGTCTTCTTTCAACGTAACTAACTATGTAACAGTGTAACTATTGTAGAGAGGAGAGCCCATGTCACTGTATTTATTAGCAGTTTAAGCCCACATTCACATTGAGCCGATTCTACATGTCAAATTGCTGCCTATTACTGGCAAAGGCACCGTCCGAATCAGTGCCACGCCCACTTTGCGCCACCACACTGATTCCCAAAAGTAGTTCCTGCGCTACTTTTGGCGACTTCGGGGGCAATTTAAATAGACATCTGTGCATGAACCTGCACAGATGTCTCTGAAATCGCTCCCGAAGTCTAACTGAAATGCAGAGTTTAAATCTTGCGAGTTCAGCTGAACTTGCGGGATTTCAAACCCGCCTTCAATGTGAACCCAGGCATAGCCAGATTTTTGGAGAGACAGGCATGCTGATTGCACAGGTGTGGGCTGGGTTTATAATATTCCTGGGGTTAGAGCTCAAGGCTCCCAGTTGGAGACAGCTCCACCCGGCAGACAGGAGGTCTGGCACAGGAGTCAGGAGGGCTCCACCTAGGAGAGAGTTGGGAGCCAGTACAGCACAAGGCTGCTTGCTGTATGCACTGAGTTGCTGAGCATCTGGTCTGTGAGACAGACCAAGGCCTAAAATGTCAGGCCAGAGCATGAGACTGCACAATCTGTGTGTGCAGGTGAGGAGAACCTGCAAGAGAAGAGTGACTTGCTTTAAAGAGACAGTGCTCTAAATTTTTTATTTTTTTTTGCAGACTGAAGATGGGGCGGTCAAAGCTCCTAAAGGAAGCAAGGATTGCTGAAATGAGAGACAGAGCTCTGTGGCTGGAGGGGTTGTTACCGCCTGACCGAGCCCCGAACATGCCTGAACACAGTTTGCCAAGGAGGAAGATGGTGGCTGTTTTTTTTTTTTTTATTTCAGGCTTCCCAGCCTAGAGGTGGGATGTAAGGTCTTATTGACCCCATACCTCACTGTAAAGAGGATCTGTCATGCCATATTCCTATTGCAAGGGATGTTTACATTCCTTGGAATAGGAATAAAAGTGATCAAAAAATGAATTTTTGGGGAAAAACGTGTCAAACTAAAATAAAAAGTAAAATTAATAATAAAAAAAAAAAATGTTAAAGCGCCCCTGTCCCCGTGAGCTCGCATACAGAAGCGAACGCATACGTAAGTCCCGCCCACATATGAAAACGGTGTTCAAACCACACATGTGAGGTATCGCTGCGAACGTTAGAGCGAGAGCAATAATTTTAGCCCTGGACCTCCTCTGCAACTAAAAACATGTAACCAGCAAAAATATTTAAAGCGTCGCCTATGGGGATATTTAAGTAGCGAAGTTTGGCCCCATTCCACGAGCGTGCGCAATTTTGAAGGGTGACATGTTAGGTATCCATTTACTCGGCGTAACTTCATCTTTCACATTATGCAAAAACATTGGGCTAATTTTACAGTTTTGTTTTTTTTAAAGCACAAAACGTATTTTTTTTAAAAAAACGCGTTCGAAAATACCGTGTGAGATAAAAAGTTGCAATGACCACCATTGTATTCTCTAGGGTCTTTGCTAAAAAAAACATATATAATGTTTTGGGGTTCTATGTAATTTTCTAGCAAATAAATGATGATTTTTACATGTAGGAGAGAAATGTCAGAATTGGCCTGGGTGCTCCAGAACGCCTGATGGTGCTCCCTGCATGTTGGGCCTCTGTACAGTATGTGGCCACGCTGTGTAAAAGTCTCACACATATGGTATCACCATACTCGGGAGTAATAGCAGAATGTGTTTTGGGGTGTAATTTGTGGTATGCATATGCTGTGTGTGAGAAATAACCTGCTAATATGACAATTTTGTGGAAAAAAAAAAAGAAAAGAAAAAAAAAAAAAATCTTGATTTTGCAAAGAATTGTGGGAAAAAAATGACAACTTCAAAAAACTCACCATGCTTCTTTCTAAATACCTTGGAATGTCTTCTTTCCAAAAAGGGGTCATTTGGGGGGTATTTATACTTTTCTGGCATGTTAGGGTCTCAAGAAAGTACTCAGGTGTGATCAATTTTCAGATATTGGCACCATAGCTTGTGGACTCTATAACTTTCACAAAGACCAAATAATATACACCAATTTGTACTTATTTTTTACCAAAGATATTTAGCAGTATGAATTTTGGCCAAAATTTATGAAGAAAAATTACAAATTTGCTAAATTTTATAACAGAAACGAAGAAAAATTTATTTTTTTAACAGAATTTTTTTAGCAAAAAAACAAACAAAAACCCAACGGTGATTAAATACCACCAAAAGAAAGCTCTATTTGTGTGAAAAAAAAAAGGACAAAAATTTCATATGGGTACAGTGTTGTATGACTGAGTAATTGTCATTCAAAATGTGAGAGCACCGAAAGCTGAAAATTGGTCTGGTTATTAAGGGGGTTTAAGTGCCCAGTTGTCAAGTGGTTAATAAACAGAGAGGATGGTGTAAAATATACTTGGTGGGTTAACAACCACTTTAAAAGGCCTTTACTACCACTTTAAAGCGGCGTTCCACTCAAAAGTGGAACTTCTGCTTTAAGAACTCCTCGCCCCCTTACATGCCACATTTGGCATGTCATTTTCTTGGGGGGGGGGGGGAGTGGGGGCTTCGTTAGGAGTGGGACTTCCTGTCCCACTTCCTCCTTCCGCCCAGGAACCGCCTAGGTGACTCCTCCTCTCGCCTTAGATGGCCCCTCCCTCTAGGCCAGTGGTTCTCAACTCCAGTCCTCAGGGCCCACCAACAGGCCAGGTTTGCAAGATAACTGAAATGCATCACAGGTGATATAATTTGCTGCTCAGGGATTGCAGTATTCTAGTCTGCATCTCACCCAAGGTAATACTTAAAATCTGGCCTGTTAGTGGGTCCTGAGGACAGGAGTTGAGAACCACTGCTCTAGGCGATCTCCTGGGACATGTGACAGGTACCAGGAGATCGCCTGTCCACTCTGGGAGCGCAGCGCGACTCGCGCATGCCCGGCCGTGAAGCCGAAAGCTGTTACGACCGGGTGCCCAGAGAGGCAATGGAGGCGCCGGCGGAGAGGAGGGGGAGAGGAGCGACGCTCCGTTCGGCCGCATCGCTGGACTGTGGAACAGGTAAATGTCTGTTAATTAAAAGTCAGCAGCTACATTTTTTGTAGCTGCTAACTTTTAATAAACATAAAAAGCCAGGAACTCCACTTTAAGTATGTTTCCTACCCTGGCTGGAAGATCTACTGCTGTCATTCCCTATTATCTGGGCATAGTGCAGTGCAAAACTTCAATCATCTAATCAAGATAATAACGCATCTGTACACAATTGGATATTGAAAGTGGTCAGATAATTGACATGAATATTTACACAAGAAGTTGAGTGAAGATTCACAACTTCTTTAGTAAATTAGCCTTAGGCCCCATGTACACTGCTGCTGCTAAACGGACGTTCAGAGGCAGTTGGACACTTTTTTCAACTGCCCCTGAACTCATTCAATGTTATCTTATGTGTACATGTACACAGGTTCGTTTACTGTCGTTTTTAGGCAGTTGTGTTTATAGGCCTTTCTTTGAAGGCAAAAAAATGAGTTCAGACACCAACATTTTCCACGTTTCAGACACCAAGCGCGGCTAAACGCGGTAACCCACGTTTAGCCGTGTTTCGTTTATAGGCGTTTGCGTTTGTCGTTTTGGCTATTTAAAAAAACGCTTCTAAACGCGGCAAAACGTGAAGCCTTATAATGTATATTCCATGGAAAGATTTTCCTGCAAGATTTATGACAGTTTTAATCTTCACATTCTGTCACAGTATATAAAGTATATTATCGGTCACAATGCAGAATCAAGGTCATCTAAAGATTTTGTTGTAATTATTAATTGAACTGGTTCTCACACCAGTCAATTACTGGTTTTATGCAATAGAATCAATCCACTTTTATCAGTTCTGGCTTTCTTACAATGTAGGAGCCCTTAACAGAGATCACTTACCAAGAAAAACAAATAAAAATAGATAAATAAGTGCAGAGTGGCTTTTAGGAAGCACTGGCATATTTCTCGGCTTTCCACAATACATAAGAGCTTCAGCAGCCAACCTACTCCCCACTTCCCATTTCCTCCAACTCACAGCTACAGGGAATGCCCTTTAATTTATGCAAAGTAAGCCATTAAATGCAAATTACGAGGAAATTGTGCATGTACACATCCTTTGTTTGTTGACCATCAATGCCCCACTACAACCATAAGGAAATTAAAAGCACTGTTCAATTGTCACAGGACAAAAGAGGATAAAAGAGATTTAATAGTTAATCTAATAGATAAAGGTTGTAGGATTGTGCCCTGGATCAAAGATTGATGAATTGGTGTTGTATTAATGTTAAATATTGAATCTTTAAATATAAATTAAATTCCGAGAGAGGAGATTTGCCAAAATCTAGTTGGACCTTCTTGACCCTACAGGGTCACATATACACAATGTCAAGGCTAAAAAAGAACAAATCGTATACTTACCTTTCTCTGAGCCCTTGTGTTGGACAAGAGCCGCTTCAGGTATTCCACACTTCAAAATATTCAGTGTGGTTCCTCCTGTATGTCACTACAAGACACATGAGCTGGCAAGAGGAATTACAGCATATATTGGGGGTAAAAGGTAATTGACACTGTTCCTCCATAGATACTTCACAGTAAGTTAGTGTCACCCTAGAATGAAAGTTAAAGTGGTTTATAAAGGAAAAAGTTTTTTCACCTTAATGCATCATATACATTAAGGTGAAAAAACATACGACAATACCGCCCCCCCCCCCCCCGAGCCCCCGTTTTACTTACCTGAGCCCTCGAAAGTCCTGCGCTTGCCCCCGTCATCCTGATCTTTTCTCTGCCTGGCCATTGATTGGCTACACTGGATGGATTTAAAGCAGCGCAGCTATAGGCTCGCACTGCTGTCAATCACATCCAATGACGCGGCGCGCCGGGGGGCGGGGCCGAGTGATACAATGAGCTGCAATATCGTGGCTGTATCACGGGAGCGCCCGCAAGCACTCATTTCCAACCGATGGAAAAAAGACCGATGGGTACCATACACGATCGGTTTGTCTGATGAAAACCATCCATCGGACGGTTTTCATCAGTTAAACCGATCGAGTGTACGGGGCTTTATAGGTAAAGTTGATCCAGGGAAAATCCGATTGCCTCTGGGGGGGGGGAACTGGAAGGAATTTTTCCCCCTGCTGTAGCAAATCGGATCATGCTCTGCTGGGGTTTTTCACCTTTCTCTGGATCAACTGTGGGTATAGGATTGTGTATGTGGAATTGTAGGGTTGTTTTTTTTTTTTTGGTTTAACTAGATGGACTTGTGTCTTTTTTCAACCTGACTAACTATGTTACTATGTAACTAATGGCTGCTGCTACTGTCAGTTAAAACCTGTGAGCAGAGAGTCAGAGTCAGGGATGAGCCGGGCTGTGTGTCTGAATAGACACACACAGCCCGGCTCAGGAGTGAGTGGGGCACTCACTCCTGAGCCGGGCTGTGTGAGTCTATTCAGACACACAGCCCGGCTCATCCCTGACTCTGACTCTCTGCTCACAGTGGGGAGGAGAAGACAAGAGTGCCGGAAAGAGACCCGAGAAGAAGAGGATCGGGGCTGTTCTGTGCAAAACTACTGCAGGGAACAGGTAAGTATAATGTGTGTTATTTTAAGGAAAAAAATGGGAAGCTTTATGCCGTGTACACACGATCGGTTTTACCGATGAAAACAGTCCGATGGACTTTTCTCATCGGACAAACCGATCGTGTATGGGCCCCATCGGTCTTTTTTCCATCGGTGAGAAAAAATAGAACATGTTTTAAATCTATCCGATGGGAAAAAAAACAATAGCAAATTCTTATCATCTTTGTGGAACTCCATCGGACAAAAAACCCACGCATGCTCAGAATCAAGTCGACGCATGCTCAGAAGCATTGAACTTCATTTTTCTCGGGTTGTCGGAGTGTTTTAGGTCATGGCATTTGGGACGGTCGGATTTTTGACTGATGGTGTGTAGGCAAGACTGATGGAAGTCAGCTTCATTGGAAATCCGATGGAAATATCCATCGGATTAGAATCTATAGGAAATCCGATCGTGTGTACAGGGCTTTACAGTCACTTTGAAGAAAAGAAGACTAAAAAGAAAACAAATTCAGCCACTACATAGTTGCAAGTCAGGTTCAAAAAAGACACAAGTCCATCCAATTCAATATGTGAGGACTGGTAAGCTGCCAGTGGCGGAATTTTCATGGTCGCAGCAGTCGCAGTTGCGACTGGGCCCTGTAGTTCTGCCAAGTCCCGGGGGCCCGCCACCCGCCCGTCACGGCGTTGCTGGCAGGGGAGGACTGACCATTCGGTCAGATTATAGCTGCCCCGCCTCTTCACTGCCCCCTCAGCCAATAGGAACATGCTGTACACGCCCCCTTCCACAGCGCTGCTTTTTTGACCCAAGAGCAGGAGATGAGGAGAGGAGAGGGAGGCGGGGACACAGCCTGAAGTGTGGGACGAACTGCTGCCTGATAAGGTAAACAGGCTGAGCTTTACTTAACCACTTAAGCCCCGGACCATTTGGTAGCTAAAGGACCAGAGGTGAATTCAGAATTTTGCACTGCGCTGATTTAACTGTAAATTGTGCGGACATGCAATGTTGTACCCAAACGAAATTTGCGTCCTTTTCTTCCCACAAATAGAGCTTTTTAATGGTATTTGATTGCCTCTGCGATTTTTATTTTTTGCGATAAACGGAAAAAGACCGAAAATTTTGAAAACAAATGATATTTTCTACTTTTTGTTATAAGAAAAATCGAATAAACTCAATTGTAGTCATACATTTAGGCCAAAATGTATTCAGCCACATGTCTTTAGTAAAAAAATGTCAATAAGCGTATATTTAATCGGTTTGCGCAAAAGTTATAGCGTTTACAAACTAGGGTACATTTTCTGGAATTTACACAGCTTTAAATTTATGACTGCCTATTTCTTGAGGTGTAGACACCCCAAGGAAATTGCTGAGAGGCATGTTGAGCCCATTGAAGATTTTATTTTGTCCCAAGTGATTGAATAATGACAAAAAAAATAAAAATTACAAAAAGTTGTCACTAAATGATATATTGCTCACACATGCCATGGTTATATGTGGAATTGCACCTCAAAATACATTCTGCTGCTTCTCCTGAGTGCGGGGATACCACATGTGTGGGACTTTTTAGGAGCCTAGCCACGTACGGGACCCCGGAAACCAAGCACCGCCTTCAGGATTTCTAGGCACAAATTTTTGATTTGACTCCTCACTACCCATCACAGTTTCGAAGGCCATAAAATGCCAAAATAGCACAAAACCCCCCCAAATGACCCCATTTTGGAATATAGACACCCCAAGCTGTTTGCTGAGAGGCATGGTGAGTATTTTACAGCTCTCATTTGTTTTTGAAAATGAAGAAAGAACATTTTTTTTTTTCAATTTTCAAAACTTTGACAAAAAGCGAGATCTGCAAAATACTCAATACCTCTCAGCAAATAGCTTGGGGTGTCTTTCCAAAATGGGGTCATTTGGGGGGGGGGGGGGGTTTGTGCCATCTGGGCATTCCATGGCCTCCGAAACTGTGATAGGCAGTGAGAAGTGAAATCAAACATTTACACCCTTAGAAAGCCTGAAGGCGGTGATTGGTTTTTGGGGTCCCGTACGCGGCTAGGCTCCCAAAAAGTCTCACACATGTGGTATCCCCGTACTCAGGAGAAGCAACAGAATGTATTTTGGGGTGTAATTCCACATATGCCCATGGCATGTTTGAGCAATATATCATTTAGTGACAACTTTGTGAAAAAAAAAAAAATTGTCTTTTCCGCAACTTGTGTCAACATATAAAATATTCCATGGACTCGACATGCCTCTCAGTATATAGCTTGGGGTGTCTACTTTCCAAAATGGGGTCATTTAGGGGGGTTTTGAACTGTTCTGGCATTTTATACACAACATTAGGAAGCTTACATCCACTCTTCTAACCACTTGAAGACAAAGCCCTTTTTGACACTTTTTGTTTACATGAAAACATTTTTTTTTGCAAGAAAATTATGTTGAACCCCCAAACATTATATATATATTTTTAAAGCAAAGGCCCTACAGAATAAAATGGTGGGTGTTGCATTTTTTTTTTCTACACAGTATTTGCGCAGCGATTTTTCAAACGCATTTTTTGGGGAAAAAAATACACTTTTTTAATTTTAATGCACTAAAACACACTATATTGCCCAAATGTTTGATGAAATAAAAAAGATGATCTTAGGCCGAGTCCATAGATACCAAACACGACATGCTTTAAAATTTCGCACAAACGCGCATTGGCGACAAACTACATACATTTTTAAAAGCCTTTACAGGTTACCCCGTTAGATTTACAGAGGAGGTCTACTGCTAAAATTACTGCGCTCGATCTGACCTTCGCGGTGATACCTCACATGCATGGTGCAATTGCTGTTTACATATGACGCCAGACCGACACTTGCGTTCGCCATTGGGCAAGAGCAGGGCAGGACAGGGGTGCTTTTTTTTTTTTTTTTTTTTTTTTTTTATTATTAATTTTGCTTTTTTATTTTATTTTTAAACTGTTGCTTCCATATTTTTTTTTTTTTTATCATTTTTATTGTTATCTCAGGGAATGTAAATATCCCCTATGATAGCAATAGGTAATGACAGGTACTCTTTTGAAAAAACTGGGGTCTATTGGACCCTAGATCTTTCCTCTGCCCTCAAAGCATCTGACCACACCAAGATCGGTGTGATAAAATGCTTTCCCAATGGCGCTTTTTATATCCAGGGGGGGTCATTCCCTCCCACTGCTTGTAAAAGCAGTCCAGAGGCTAATTAGCCACTAGGATTGCTTTTACATGAAAGCCGGCCGCTGGCTGAAAAGAATGATACCAAGATGATACCTAAACCCGCAGGCATCATTCTGGTATAAAAACATTCAAAGTCCAGCAACATACCAGTACGTTGCTGGTCCTTGTTGGACATGTATTGTAATCTTTTTTTTCATGCAGCCTGTTAGCTGAACGAAAAAAAAGATTGATTGGTGGGTATGCCCACCATTAGAATACCGCCTTTCATCCACCCACTTCTAATGATGGGCATACATGCACCATTTATATATGCCAAAGCATGGGGGCATCTTCCCGCAAAAGTTATGCCGCGTACACATGGTCAGACTTTTCCACGGGCAAGCCTCCGTCGGAATTTCGACTGTATGTACGCGGCATTAGGAGCAAAATCGCTCCTCCGCCCCTGCTGCCCCAATGCTTTTTTTTTTTTAACTGTGGTGGCGAAATCACCTCCTACAGCACTGGAGTCGCAGGGATCAGGCCTGTCTCTGCGAACGCTGCAGTTATGTGTGTTGTGTTTTGCAAGTGACAGTGATCGATTGATACTGCACTTGGGTGGCCTGGGCTGGACGGAGGGGCAAAACGCAGGTGCTAGCAGGTATCTGGGCTGATTACGCTAACACTGCGTTTTTGGGAACCCTAAACTGCTGGGGACGCTAGTATAGATCTGATCAGATCAGATATTGATCTGTTCAGATACTATACCACTAAGGGGGGTGTATGCTTCACGCGTGGGTGTTAGCGTTACTGGCACTAACCTGACGCTGCCTGGGGTGTGACGCAGACCCTCTCTGACGCTAAAACCTAATTGATATCACCCGCCGGGCGATCAGGGGGTTAAACCTTTATTGGGTTATATACGGCGGGTGCCCTGACACTATAAAAAGCAAACTAACCAGCGTCACCCGTAACACTTATATGGTGATTACTGGTGAAAGGGTTAACTAGGGGCAATTAGGGGGTTAAAACCTTTATTAGGTAATATATTGGGGTACCTGACGCTATAAAAACCTGCGGCGAACCTAAAAAAAAAAATTACTGGCTACCGATCTGCATCACCGACGCTAAGACAGCGATCAGAAAAATTATCGCTTAGTGACAGTGGTGAAAGGGTTACCTGGGGGGCGATCAAGGGGGTTAATCCTTTATTAGGTAATATATGGGGGTACCCGACGCTATAAAAACCTGCGGCGAACCTAAAAAAAATTACTGGCTACCGATCAGCATCACCGACGCTAAGACATCGATCAGAAAAATGATCGCTTAGCGACGGCGGGTACTAGGGGGTGAAAGGGTTATCTGGGGGTTAAACCTTTATTAGGGGGGGTTAGGGGGCTACACTGGACCTAAAACTAAATGTACTGACACTTTTACAGTCACAAATGTCACTCATTGCAGTGATCACTAAATAAATGGTCACTGCAATCAGTGACACTGATTGGGGGTGATCTGGGGGTGTCTGGGGGTGCGATTTATGTACCTATGTGTCCTGGTGTCAGTGTAGTGTTGTGTGCACTAACCTGCATCTTCTCCTGTACGGCGCTCGGTATATGTGAGCGCCGCAGGAGAGATGACATCACTTCCTCCAGCCTGTGTAAACAAGTACACAGGCAGGGGAAGCTCTCATTCGCCGGGAGCGATCGAGAGGGGGTGGCCGGAATCGAACGGCCGTCCCCTCATGCCGGATCGCTCCCGAAGGTAAAACGACCGCTCACTGTAAAGGGGGGTCCGATCGGACCCCCCAACTATACAAAGGCAATCACGTACATATACGCGATTCTGCCTGTCGGTGCCATTCTGCCGACGTATATTTACAGTGGGCGGTCGTTAAGTGGTTAATGGATTCTTGTCTATGGATTAGCCTGGTGAGCAGTGAGGGAGAGGTGGTGTTACCTCTAGCATGGCTCCTCCTGTCTGAGGCTATTAGGTCGATTTTGTGTGTGCGAAGAGCACTGCTGCTGGAGGAAGAACATGTCCTGAAAGTCTCCCCAATCTCTACTAACTACATCTCCTACTCATTAGCTGCCCACCACTAAACAAGCACAGTCCCCTCCTCTCCTGTATTACCAACTAATGTGTCTGAGCTGCTGGGGCACTACAAGTCTCAGCATGCCAGGAGATGGGGGCAGCAGTGTGTTCAATCAGGCTGATTTTTGGGTAAAAAATGCTGGTGTGTGTGTGTGTGTGTGTGTGTGTGTGTGTGTGTGTGTTTATATATATATATATATATATATATATATATACACACACACACTGTATGTATAGTGAGTGTGTGTATATACTGTATGTATAGGGGTCTGTACTAAGGGGGGCTGTGTAATACACCGTGGGTCTGCACTAAGAGGGTGTCTATACTGCGGGGGTCTGCACTAAGAGGGTGTCTATACTGCGGGGGTCTGCACTAAGAGGGTGTCTATACTGCGGGGTCTGCACTAAGAGGGTGTCTATACTGCGGGGGTCTGCACTAAGAGGGTGTCTATACTGCGGGGGTCTGCACTAAGAGGGTGTCTACCCACAGTAAAGTACAGACAAAGATAAAGTATCAAAATCATGCTTTTCGGGGGGGGGGGGGGGCCTTCATGATTTCTTGCACCGGGGCCCTGAAGTTTCTAGTTACGCCTCTGTAAGCTGCAATATATTAATTTCTTGTTTTTGAATTTAGATATGCATTCATGGAGAATAGGAGAAAATATGATTTTGGCAAACACATTTTGGGAGCTTAAAGTAGATCTAAAGCCAAAACTTTTTTGTTTTAGTTTTAGATGGAGTAATAAATAGTTACAATCCATGACAATATTTTTGCTGTGTCTCATTTAGAAGGTTTTCTTTCACCTCTTGTCTCAGAGACACATTAAGAATCTTGGAGAGATTTAAATTTCTCAGCTATTCATGTTTCGTTGACAAAAGTGATTGTAAAGCCTAAACCTTTTTTACATTAATGCATAAAGGTAAAAAAATGTTTCAGTATGTGTATTGCCCCCTAACCCTACCTCATACTTACTCGAGCCCAATCTCGATCCAGCCCATCTGTAGCGGCTCTCTCCTCTTCTCCCTGATCTCATAGGCTTTGCTTTGGCTCTGTCTGTATCTATAGATGCAGGCAGCATGGCTCAGGATTGAGCCCACAGGTGTGCCACCATAGGAAGCAGCTTCCTATGGTGGCACACTGAGAAAAGGAAGAGCCAGGCGTGCCAGCAAGGGACCCAAGAAGAGGAAGTTTGGGGACATTCTGTGCAATATCATTCCACAGAGCAGGTAAGTATAACGTGTTTGTTATTTTAAAAGAGAAATTGATTTAAAAAAAAAAATGATTTTACAGATGCTTTAACTTTAATAGCCCGCAGGATAAATAGTCAATGAGTTTTAAAATAAAAATTACAAAAATATTTTGTAATGAGGGAAGAAAATAATCATATCAATAGGTTGGTTTCTAGAGCACCCACAATATATCTGCCAAAAATTCATGATTGAAAGAAGTGTCCGACGTGTCTCATAGTAAATGACTCAAGACTTTTGGAATACATAGGGGTTAATTTACAAAAGGATTCAGGTTGGGTTAACACTGTCGTTTGGAGTGGCTCACAGCAGGGGTCCGGTGCATCCCTGTTCACTGTTTCAGGTCCGATTTCGGTCTGAATTTTTGGCTAAAATCAGGCCTGAAACAGACCAGATGATGCACAGGACTCCTGTGCAATTCGCTCCGTAGCCGCCCCAGAGATGTGTGAAACGGCTCCTTTGAGAGCCGGTCACAATCTCCTGACATGCGAATTGGATGTGGTAAAAACCGCATCTGATTCGCAATAGTGTGAACCCAGCCTAAATGTTAACATAGCCCAATTACAGCTGTGTTAATTTAAAGGATAACTTTGCTTTCACAGAGATAGGTCCCTTTCACACGGTCCACCTGTCACCCGATCGGACCCTCTATTCACCCCCCTGGAGGTGTAAATAGAAGTGTGTCCATTGACACCCATCTACCTCTTATCCGATCTGGATCCTTCCCCCTCCATCTAGGCGGATCAGAGGGCAGTCAGGTGTTATCAGACAGACGGGGTCCGTTTACACCTGGCCTTCCATAGAGCACAGCAGTCTATGTCCGTGTCCGCTCTGCATAAACTGAGTGGAGTCGGACCGGTTTTCCTGTTTCTGCTGATCTAAATGGAGTCCGCCCCATGTGAAATGGACCATAAACAGTTTAGTAGCAGCACAGGTAGAATGCCACCAGAAAAAAATTAAGGGATGATAGTAACATGCTTTAATGAAAAGCATGTAGGGGATTAAGTTATATATATATATATATATATATATATATATATATATAAAAATATTAAACATACAACACTGATTTAACAATACAACATAAAAAAGTTCACTCCTGACAATATAAAGCCAACAAATGGGCAATCATTACAATACACAAGCAATTTTGACAGTACGTGAACGATATAAACACAATGGTACACAATGGAACAATATGCAGTCATGAAACAAGCAAACAGGACAATATGCGTGGACCAAATGGGTAGTCATTGCAAAGTGCACACACTCAGAACAATATGTGGGCAACAAACAGAACACAACTATTGATTTTAGTGATTAAAGTAAGGCAAACCTCATAAACAGCATCATAAAACTGCATAGCAATGTAGGGATTGTGAATTCATTTCAAATAGCATTTTAGTTATGATTAGTTTTATTTAAATAGTATAGTATTTAGCTTGTTACAGTATGTGTGCATGCTGTTTTTTTATTTAAATTATTTTTATGATTGTGTTGTTTAGATATTTTTTTTTATAATTAGGAACATTGATCTGTCTAGTAATCTTCATAAATTACAACCCATTGAAAGGAAATTTCTATTTTTTATTGTCTAAAATGGGTACAATTGTTGGAGACTTTCAAGTACCATCATAAATTGTAACATAATTTTGCATTGTGTATTTGTTTAGGCCCCTTTCACACTGAGGCGTATTTCAGGCGTTTTTGCGCTAAAAATAGCGCATAAATAACGCCTGAAATACTCCTGCCCCAGCATTCTCAATGTGAAAGCCCTGAGGGCTTTCACACTGAGGCGGTGCGCTGGCAGGAGACAAAAAAAATCTCCTACAAGCCGCATCTTTGGAGCGGTGAAGGAGTGGTGTGTATACCGCTCCTTCCCATTGAAATCAATGGGACACCGCGGTAATACCGCCCGCAAACCGCTAGCGGCCGAATATTGCGGTAAACACGCCGGTATGGGGAGCTGAAAATCGCACCGCTATACTGTCACCATGTGTAGAGAGATTAAGGGCTCTTTCACACGGATCCTCCATGTACCCCTATGGAGGCACGGATGTCAGCGGAGACATGTCCGCTCCGCCAAAGTGTGACGGAGGAAAACCCTATTTTTCCTTCCGTCGGCGGAGCGGATCGGATGACAACGGACTCTACGGTCCGTCGTCAGATTCCCCATAGGGGAGAGCGGCGCTCTGACAGGGCGGTCCCTGCACAGTGTGCGGGGACCGCCCAGTCATCCGTCGGCTCAGCAGGGATCAACGGAGCGATCACCGCTGAGCAAGCGGAGCTTCACGGGGCGGATCATGACTGATCCGCCCCGTGTGAAAGGACCCTAAGGTTTATGTTCAAGGAAAATGAGAATATGGAAGAGGTGAAATGCCTTCAGAAGGGTTGTTGGAGCGGCTTGCAGTTCTACTTATTTTTAAAAATTGTTTCTATAAAACCTGCTACACTATTATAAAATCTACTTCTCCTTTACTGTTTATCACAAGTAATCAGAGAACTGTGATTTACAGCTGTGAAGAATTGTTGGTCATCTCTCCAGCTAGCAGTGCAGAGCAGCAAGGAGAGAGATTAACCCCATCTGGACATGAAGAGACTAGGTGGCTTGTCTGTTAAGGCCCCTTTCACACCTGTGTGGCTTCTCCTGTGACTTGGGACTGCAAAGTCGCATGACAAGTCGTATCCCATGATTTCCAATGAGTACCATTCATGTTTGTGCGACTTCAAGTCGCAGCAACTTCAAAGTAGTCCCTGCACTACTTTGATGCGACTTGAGGTCCATAGACCTCAAGTTTACTCAGGCATTACTTCAAGTCGCGTCAAAATTGCATCAAAGTCATGGCAAAATCTGCTTTACTGTATCTACTTGCTGCACTCCCTGTGCCTTTTATTTAATACAAGGAATATACCTGTTAATTGATGGTTGCAGTTACACTATATATGCAGTATGTACTAATGTACAGACATGATCTATAAAAACTAACTTTTAGGCAATTGGATGCGGGTTTCCTCACATCCAATTTGCATGACAGGAGATTGTGACCGGCTCTCAATGAAGTCGGTTCACACCCCTTGGGGTTGCACAGGGGTCCTGTGCGTCTTTGGCTCTGTTTTAGGTCTGAATTCAGGCAACAATACAGGCCTGATTCATCCCTGAAATGGAGAACAGGGATGGACCGGACCCCTGCTGTAAAACGCATCTATATTAGGTGTGAACCCAGCCTTAAAGAACAAGAGTGTTTAGGAACAATCAGAGGCAAGGGAGATTTTAGATAGGCCCCCCCATTAACTTTTTTACACGTATTAAAAATGCAATGATCTGAAATAATGAAAAATAAAGCTGACAAAATGTAAGGCTAGCTATCCTAATTCTATTCTTGCATTTTTTTAAACTAGATTGACTGACGCAAAATGTATTTGCGATACATGGCATACACACTGATCTGATCATGGTTAACTTACATAACTTGCTATACAGTACATACCAATAGCTAATGCAGGCCATACACAAAGCAATTTTTAATAACTTCAACTAATATTCAATCAGGAGCCATAAAGTAGATCAAGACAAACTAAAATGTTATATATTTTCATGGTTTCTATAGAAACTATTATTTGTAGGTTTCATTGATCCCTTTAGTCAATTTTGCAACCTAAATATGGTTTTAAAATCAAGGCTAAAAACTGCCATGTATATAGCCAGCAATTGTTCTCTAGTTTATAGTGAACAAATCACAAATGGGGGGGGGGGTAAATCAATTGAATCAAGTGTGAATCAAAAAGGCAAAAAAAAAAAAAAGGCATTATTCAATTTCCGCCACAATTTTTATAATTTGCTTCCTTAAACCTAGGGTACATTTACTGTTGAAAAGCTGATAAGAAGCAAAGCTTCCAAGTGTAAGGGCAGCATTAGCGTGGCACAGTGAAGATTATGATCATAATAATTTGTCCAAGCTTTAAAGGAATAAATCCTCCCCCCAAAAAAACAACCTTTTCAAGTGGTATTGGAGGTGGTTTCAGTCAATATTCCACCCCATTTGAAAGATTTGGTTGCTAGAACCTAGGAAACTTTTGTAACTAAGACCTTGTTGAAAATTACAGAATTGTGTGGCTAGAATAAAAATAAATTAAGTAGTAAGGGATACAGAGAATATTTACATTTGTATTAATACACGTGTTAAGCATAAATCATAAGACATTGGCAAGAATCTTACATACACATATATATATATATATATATATATATATATATATATATATATATATATATATATATTTATTTATTTATATATATATATATATATATATATATATATATAAATAGACTCATATGTTAAGTCACTTACCAATTTTAGCCAAACTTGCCACAAGAATCCAGACTGCAATAATATATGGGTCCTGCACATGATGCCATTTAAATGTGACTATCTGTAGACTGGTTAGTGCTCCAGTATTATCCCCACTCTCAGCTGAAGATCTGCTTTTGTTGTCCCCCAATACAGGGGTGACAACTAGACACAGCACTGCAATTGCCAAAAAAAAGTATGTTTTCTGCATCCTCATTATTCCTGAAATCACTCTGTGCCAGCTGCGATCTTTAGATTTAGCTGCAAGATTCTATGAAATATGCTATTCCATACCTCTAAAA
The DNA here is from genome assembly GCA_029206835.1 of Rana muscosa. Taxonomy (NCBI): domain Eukaryota; kingdom Metazoa; phylum Chordata; class Amphibia; order Anura; family Ranidae; genus Rana; species Rana muscosa. Next base: position 1,210,933,584 of record CM055122.1, read on the forward strand.
GAATGCAAGCAATTTTAAAGTTGCATCTATATATCAATATTAGTTGTTGTACCAGTTGATTGCTAGTCCAATGCAATGGAATCAACACAGTGTTATCAGTTCTGGCTTTCTCGCAAATTGCTTCTCAAGTAACTCTTTAGTGTACTTTAGCAAAGATCAGTTACCTACAAAAATAAATAAATAAGAGCGCATAGATGCTTCAGGTAGCACTGGCATGTTTTTTGTGCATGTGCTTTTATACCACCTAATAGGAGAGTTTTACCATCCTACACACTCCCTCCTCCTAGTTCTCAGGTACAAAGCACCGCCTTTTAGTTACTGCAAACTAAGTCATTAAATGCTAACCACAAATAAATAGTGATTGTGCACATCGCCTCTTAATTAAAAAGGTTTCAATTCCTCATTTACATGTCTATGCATACATTGATCATGCTAAGCCATAGATACCAGACAGTTTAGTCATTTTCATTCAGGCTATTCTGAGTTCTCACAGAAATAATGTATGCTTTGCAGTCTTTGGATGTACTAGGTATAATGAGACAGGATGTTGTTTTTCCAAACTACAAGTTTGCTTTATTTAATATAAATAGACTGTTCCAGCATAGCACTACAATGGAACTAGGGATATATATTACATCTATGTAGATTATTTTCCTGGATTTAGGGTATTTACTAGATAAACTGACTGATTACATTTTTAAAGTGGTTGTAAACCCACTTTATAAAATATCTCCTTAACCTACACGGTTAAGGAGATATTTGCATTTAAAATGCGGCGACGCTGACGTCACGCGCATGCGCATGGGGTTAACCCCATTCACAAATTCGGCTAGGTCGCAACATTCGACGACGTAGCCGAAGTCGACGGCTCACGCGCGCATGCGCGGAGTCACGTCTTCGCCGCTCCGGCCAATCACAGCGGCGATACCCAGAAGTAACCTTCCGGCTATCGCCGCAGTGATGGATGCAGCTGAAAAGGGAGACGAGGACGGCTTCGGGGGCCCCGATCTAAGGTAAGTGATGCATAATGAGCTATTATGCTAGTCATATTAGCTCATTATGGCTTTCTCTTACAGCTAGTTAAAAATAAAAAAATTTAGGAGGGTTTACAACCACTTTAAGCCAGCCATAGACTATTTGAATCTCAGCCAGTTCAGCAGAGTGATCGACTTGTCACTTCAAACCATGTATGGGCAGGCTGATTGTACTTGTACCCAAGTCAATTAACTGATCAACTTGGGTATAACCAGCCTGTTAAATTTTTCATGTGATTATTGCCAGCACCTTTACCCCCCCCCCCCCCCCGGGAGAACACAATAGCTCTGCGGGAAGGGATTTCCTCATCAACACAGTCAGTGTTGCAGGAAAAAAAAAAAAAAAAAACAAACACTGTCTATAGCCAGCTTTAGATTGGTGCTTGCTGAAAAAAAAGGCCACATAAACATATTCATAGTGTAAGCCCTGGTTCACACTGGTGCGATTTGACATGTCAAATCGCATGTCAAATTGGCGAAATTTGCGGGCAATGGCACCGTACTAATCGGTGCGACGCCGCATCTGCGGCGCTGGACCGATTTCAAAAAGTAGTTTCTGTACTACTTTTTGCAATTTCAGCCGCGATTTACATTGACATCTGTGTCAGATGTCTCTGTAATCGAGCTGAAATCGGGACCGACAGGCACGGCTTCACTCCCGCAGCCCCAGTGTGAACCTGGGCTTAATGTATTTCAAATCTCAGCCATTATTGGGCTGGCCATACATTATACAATTTCAGTATAATCTCCTTTAGCCCTGGTTCACACTGGTGCGATTTGACATGTCAAATCGGCAAAATTTGCCGCAAATTGCGGCCAATGGCACCGTCCTAATCGGTGCGACGCCGCATCTGCAGCGCTGCACCGATTACAAAAAGTAGTTTTTGTACTACTTTTTGCGATTTCAGCCGCGATTTACATTGACATCTGTTTCAGATGTCTTTGAAATCGTGGCCGAAATCGGGACTGCCAGCGGGAGTGAAATTGTGCGAGTTCAGCTGAACTCGCAGGCTTCACTCCCGCAGCCCCAGTGTGAACGTGGGCTAAGATTTACTTTCAACTATGTAATGCAAGGTCCTGCCTGATTGGATACAAATTGAAAGTGTTGTTTAGGTTTGACCTCATATTATATGTTTTTTTGTATATCTAAATTAAAATTGCACGAGAAAATGGTATAATGTATGGCCAGCTGTAGTCTGATACTTGTATGTATGTGACATGCTGTTCCAACACCTTCAGTGTGATTTAGTAACAGGAAATTTGAATTCATGGTAATTCAATAAGCAGCACTGTTAAGTGAATGTTTACTAAATTTGATAAGCCAGGCTTCATTTGTTCAACACACTAGGTCAGACATAGTTAGCTTAAATAACACAATGTCATAATGAGTATGATAAATCCTTAAAGGGCAACAACAATCCTTCTTAGGACTGCACTACCTTAATTAAAATAAAAAATACCAGAGCATGTTACTATACCAACTGAAAATTATATTCTATTTTATAAACTTATGATGCTTTTGCCAGTTTGATCTCCATAATGCGAAGGAATTGAAGACTGCTCACCTGCAAAATATTGTAAGGAAGTTTAATATCTATTAGAACAGATTAGGGGCTCATTCACTGGACATTGTTTTACTGTCTAATGTCCACAAGGAATATAGCAACTTCAAGTGGCCCAAATACTACATAAATGTGCTAGCCATTACCAATATTTAAGCTACCGGTAATTAATAAATTGCAGGATTTAGTAAATGCGCACAAATGGTGAGATTTTGTCTAATAACCAACTTTTGCTCTGGTAAGTGGAATTTGTATAAGCCTGTGTTCACACGGAAGCAGTGTTGCCAACCGCCAGTATTTTTACTGGCAGCCAGTAAAACATGGGCACTTTTCACCTGCCAGTAAATGCCAGTAAGAGGAAAAGGTTGCCAGTAAAAAATATGGCTGTGACGCTTGACTCGGAACTGTGCATATGCGCAGCTCGGGTCTGGACCCGGCCAGGACCATCCAAGTGCCTGCTCGGGTGGTACCGGCGGGGGGTGGATCTGGGGGAAACGGTGCCTGAGCATGTCATGGTGCAAGGGAGCCAAGCGGAGTGGCCAGAGCCTTGTGTGCGGGTCTGTGGGACGGGATCAAGGCAAGCCAGGAGCGGGACTTTCAGTGCTGTTTGCACTGAAGGGGACCGAGAGGACCACCTGGCAAGGAGAAAGACTGTCACTGTGGCTCAGGATGGGACATGTCAGTGATCTGTGCTGCTGCACACTGCTGTCAGTGTCACTGTGAGAGTCCATTTCATGTGTGTCGCCCATTCAAATTTTCTGCCCCTGAGTCACTTACTTACTATATTGAAAATAAAATAAGGAATATGCTTTTTGCCGTAATATCTACCTCTACGTTGCTAATTGCATAGTGTACTTATTTGTAGCCTAAATACTGAAATTTCCCTTACAACTGTAATTTTGTAACTTTTGGAAATACCAGTAAAAACTTGGCTGTGCCAGCAAATTGTGGGTGTTGTGTCAGTAAATTTTAATCTGGTAGGCTGGCAACACTGCACGGAAGGCGGGTTTGAAATCTTGCGAGTTCAGCTGAACTTGCATGATTTCAAACCCGAAATTTCAGTCTGACTTGGGAACGATTTCAGAGACATCTATGCGGGTTCCTGCATAGATGTCTATTGAAATCGCCTCCCAAGTCAACAAAAGTAGTGCAGGAACTACATTTGGGAATCGGTGTGGTGCCGCAAAGTCGGCATCGCACCGATTCAGACATTGCCGGCAAAAGGCATCGATTTGACATGTGATTTGACCAAATCTTCCAAATGTGAACTTAGGGCTAAATGTGTGTATCATAGGCGTGCGCACAGGGTGTGCCAGGTGTGCCCAGGCACACCCTAATCACACTGTGCAGCACAGATTCCCCCTACTGCCCTGGCTCCCCCCCCCTTCTTCCCCTCGCAGCGCTTCCAGCTTCCCTACGCTCCTCTCCCACCGGCTGTTGCTGCTGGGGATGTTTTAGGATGAGTGGGGGAAGGGGCAGGTAAATATGTAACTTACCGGCCCCTTCCCTTTCATCGTGAGTGATCGGTAGTATGTGTTGAGCTTTGGGGTGCACACCCTAATGCAATAGGCTGCGCACGCCTATGTCACACAGACAAATTCTATCATTCCCAACAGCAGGAAGTCCATCCTGAATAATGACTTTCAGCCTGTGGAGCATTTGCATAAACATTAAGTGGCTGTAAAGAGGCTAAAGGCGAATGGGAGCATTGGAATGAAAAAAAACTAACAATAGTAGATGGGAATCATTTAGGGTTCACTGTACTGTAGCATTCTAAATGTAATCCATTCAGGGTTTAGATCTACTTTTTCTGTATGTTGACTTTTTAGGTGATAATTATAATCTCAATTTTTCTTTTAAATCTTGTGCAGTCACTGTCATACATGGTTTGTCTCCACTAGGGGGCAGAATGGCTAACTATGATTTGGTTATTGCACATGGGACTGGCTGGGGCCAGTCCTATGTGCTGGAGAGGAAGCTGTAGTGGAGGAGCGGGTTACCTGCTGGCACTTGTGGGACTGAACTCAGCATGCCTGCTCATTCAGGAGAGCTGAGACTTCATAAACAGAATGAGGTGCAGAGTCTAATGCCCAGTACACACAATGAGATTATCAGAGGAACGACAATCCATTTTTTTTTTTCAATGCTAATCTCAGATCAAAAATGAAGAGGTTGCTACAGTTAAGAAAATTCTTGTACAACAGAACAAAAATTCCAATTAAAGTGATGTAGTGTTTTGTATTGTACTTGTATTGTATTTCGGACGAAAACTGAACTGATTTAATTGTACAATCTGGTATCGTACTAGAAACATTTTCACGTTTGTTCATTCAGATAATATTGGATGTGTGTACCAACAATCAGTTTATCATACAATTAAAAGCGGTATTTTTCATCCAATAAACGGGCCTTTAGAAGTTGCTAAGTCTTCTCCAGAGCACCCCGCAAAAGGTGATTTTTTTTTTTTTTTTTTTTTTTTTTTTAGGTTTCTTATTTGCCAAGTGCCAAGTGCCAAGCACGAAAAACCTTGAAAGAGAACAAAGAGCAAGACTCTTAGCGGTGGATCACTCGGCTCGCGTTTCGATGAAGAACGCAGCTAGCTGCGCGAATTAGTGTCATGAAAGATTGCAAACAGGGTACAGTCATAAGTGTGTAAAACAGCATATCATTTCCGTAAACAAGTCTTTCATCCCTGTAACTGAGTACAGTATATTCTTCAGTACAAATATATATATCATAATTATCAATAGAAAATAGAGCTAAGTCATATCTTGTTCTCATAAAAGAGAAAACAAATTAACCCTAAATCTGAAAAAACACTGATTTGCACTGTTTGGAAGCACTGATTGTCACTGATAGTAGGCACTGATAGGCAGCACTGATGGACACTGATAGGTGCCATTGGTTGGCACTAATAGGTGGCACTGATTAGCACTGAGGTGGAACTGATTGTCACTGACAGGCACTGACCGGCAATGACAGGCGGCACTGACAGGCTGAAAAACAACCCCACACCATAATCCCGTCTCCACCAAATGATTTGGACCAGTGCACAAAGCAAGGTCCATAAAGACATAAAGTTTGGGGTGGAGGAACTTGAGTGGCCTGCACAGAGTCCTGACCTCAACCCGATAGAATGCCTTTGGGATGAATTAGAGCGGAGACTGTGAGCCAGGCCTTCTCATCCAACATCAGTGCCTGACTTCACAAATGCACTTCTGGAAGAATGGTCAAACATTCCCATAGACACACTCCTAAACCTTGTGGACAGCCTTCCCAGAAGGGTTGAAACTGTTCTAGTTGCAAAGGGTGGGCCAAGTTGATATTGAACCCTACAGACTAATGCTGCGTACACATGATCGTTTTTAATGTCATTGAAAAAAAAAAAAAGGTTTTTCCTCTACGTGATTCTTCTCAAGCCTGCCTTGCCTACACACTATCGTTGAAAAAAATGCTTGAGTAAAGCGCAATGACGTACAACACGTACAACGGAACTATAAAGGGGAAGTACCATTCAGATGGCGCCACCCTTCATGTTAGTAAAGTTTGGAGAGACGATTCGCGCTTTTCAGCCTCGTGCTTTTCAGTCCGTTACAGCGTGACGAATGTGCTATCTCCATTACGAACGCTAGTTTTACCAGAACGAGCGCTCCCGTCTCATACTCGATTCTGAGCATGCGCATTTTTTTTAGAGCATGTTCCAATTTTTTCTTGGCCATTTTTCACGTCGTGAAAAATGCTCTGGAGCCCACACACACGATCATTTTTAATGACCATTTTAAAAAAATTCATTTTTCTCGTCATTAAAAACTGTCGTGTGTACGCGGCATTAGACTGGGATGCCATTAAAGTTCGTGTGTAAACGCAGGCGTCCCAATACTTTTGGCAATATAGTGTACACACACACACACGTGTGTTTGAGCTTTGGGTGCACAACTATGCCCATTTTGTTTCCTACACTTTATCCTTAAAAGCTTCTTTTATTAGCAGCACACCCCTGTAATGTTAAAAAAAAAAAAAACAGTGCACACCTAAAGTAGGGTGACCAGACATCCCCGATTTCCGGGGACAGTCCCCGGACTGAGGGGTCAGTCCCCATACCATGTCTGTCCCCGTTTTTGTCCCCAGATTCATGTATTCAGCAGTGTGACCATCCATCCTGCACAGCCAGGGATTGGTGGGCAATGTTCTGTCAAATACTGCCCCGCCCCCCCCCCCCCCCCAAGAAAAATGCCTCCGATAGGTCTGTGCGCGCAATTACAGTGAGTGGAGCTGTCAGATCGCAGCTCTGATGTCGGGGATGGGTGGAGCCGATTTCGTGAGCTCCACCCCCTTTGTTACACTGCTCTCTATTATATGTGTGTACTGAAGACCCGGCCGGGGCGCAGGGCTGTCCACTCTAGCGGAGTCCTGCTGTGTGATCTCCTTTCCAGCTCGGCACGGGTTGAGACAGGTCCTGCACTGTCTTCTACTGCCCCCTTAGCTCAGTGGACTAAGTCTCTTCACCAGCCACATGCTGCATTCCGGCCCTCCCATCCCTCCTCTGCGGGCTGCCAGACAACATCGCTCTGCACAGTGAGTAGTAGATTGTCTCCCTTGGAGACACCATGTCCTGCCCTGAACCAGGCTCCCCCTCCCACCACCTCTGATAACTTCTCAGGGAGTCTCAGCTGCTGCAATACGTCTTGGAGGGGGATGGGGCAAAGCTGCTGGATGTTGTAGTGCAGGGCACTGATTGGCTGCTGCTGCAGAACTTCTTGGAAAGGGGGGGTTTGCTGGGTGTTGTAGTGCAGGGCAGTGATTGACAGCTGTGGACTCAATAAACCCCCTCCCCGCTTCTCCATCATCAATAAACCCTCTCCCACTTTTCCACCCTCAACAAAAAAAACCCTCCCTGCTTCTCCACCCTCAACAATAACCCCCCTCCCTGCTTCTCCACCCTCAATAACCCCCCTCCCTACTTCTCCACCCTCAACAATAACTCCCCTCCCCGCTTCTCCACCCTCAGCAATAACGCCCCTCCCCACTCCTCCACAATAACCCCCCTCCCCGCCTCTCCACCCTCAATAACCCCCCTCCGCGCTTCTCCACCCTCAAAAATAACGCCCCCTCCCCGCTTCTCCACCCTCAACAACCCCCCCTCCCTGCTTCTCCACCCACAATAACCCCCCTCCCTGCTTCCCCACCCTCAATACCCCCCTCCCCGCTTCTCCACCCTCAACAACCCCCCCTCCCTGCTTCTCCACCCACAATAACCCCCCTCCCCGCTTCTCCACCCTCAATAACCCCCCTCCCCGCTTCTCCACCCTCAACAACCCCCCCTCCCTGCTTCTCCACCCACAATAACCCCCCTCCCTGCTTCCCCACCCTCAATAACCTCCCTCCCACCCTTAATAATAACCCCCCCTCCCTGCTTCTCCGCCCTCAATAATAACCCCCCCTCCCGCCTCTCCACCCTCAATAATAACCCCTCTCCCACCTCTCCACCCTCAATAACCCTCCTTTCTGCAGAAACAGCAGCGCGCTGATTGTTAATGAGTGGCAATGTAGTATGGGGGGGGGGGGCTGTGTAATGATGGGCGTATTATGGGGAGGGGGTGCTTTGTAATGATGTGGGAGGGGGGTCCTATGAAGTGATTTGGGTAGTATGGGGGAGGGAGTCCTGTGTAATGATGGGGGGCAAAATTGCATGGGGGGCCCCCCCAAGAAAATGTTTGCCCATGGTCCAATCAATATTAAAGATGGCCCTGATTAAAATAGTAAAACCCGCTTCATAGAGCTAAATGCATGAAACAATTTTTGTTGTTTGGTGTAAATCCAGAGTTTCAGACACTAGAGAATTCACTAAAGCAGGGGTCTCCAAACTGTAGCCTTTATCCGGCCCTTGGGGCACTATTCCTCCCACTGACACCATCAACGGGGCACTATTTATTCCACTGATACCAATTATGGGATACTATTCCTCCTACTAATAGAGCACTACTCCTCCTCCTACTGAGAACCAACCTGAGGCCATATTTATTCTCACTGATGCTGGGACCGAGACATTCTCTGCTCCCGCTGGCCACAATCCGGCCCTCATGAAGTCCTAAGGACAATAAACTGGCCCTTTGTTTGAAAAGTTTGGAGACCCCTGCACTAAAAGTATAGTTTATAAAGAATCAGTTCTTCCAAGGCGATCACATAAAAGCATGATGTGTGCATGTTCTGGAGTTGCAAAGCACAAAGTTGAGTCACAAAAATTTCACATGCCTAAATAATTAGTTCTAAAGTACTTTTCATAAGATATTTATAAATATACACACACACACACACACACACACACACTGTATATATGTATAATACAGAGGGGAGATACAGTATACAGAGTAGTGCCGGCTGGTGCTTAAAATGTTTGGGGGGGCACAAACAAACTGAAATATTCAGAAAAAAATACCATCAATTGCCGCCTCACTGTGCCCCATCAAATGCTGCCACTGTGACCCCACCCCCACCCCCCGCCCGCTGTGGGACCTTGCAGCGGGTCAGACAGCGGCTCCTGTGTCCTCCATGCGTCTCCTCCCCTCTTCCTGATAGGCGTCCAAACGCAGCGCACCTGATTGGCAGAGAGGCGGTTCAGTGTTAGGAAAGCGAATATTCATTCGCTTTCCTAACACACCTGGATGGACTCCGAGCGCAATGCTTTGCGCTCCGAGTACACCTTTTTTTTAAGCCTATTAGAGCCTAGGGCTCTAATCAGGTGCTTCTAGTGTTGAGCGAACCCGAACTGTAAAGTTCGGGTCCGTACCGAACTTTAGCTTTTTCCCGAACTTTGCGCAAAAGTCCGGGTATCTAATTACGCATTTAGAAATGCTTCAGGGGCCAGCCAATCACCTTTTGATTAGCTGGTGTGCCCTTAGAGGCCATCATAGCCATGCCTACTAATGGCATGGCTGTGATTGGTCAGTGCAACATGTGACCCAGCTTCTATATAAGCTAGAGGCACACAGCACACACGTCACTCTGCTTCAGAATAGATAGGGAGAGGATCTAGTCTGCTGCTGCTGCTTTTAGGGAGAGATAGAAAAATACATGAGGTAGTCCTGATTCTGCAATCTGAGGGAAAAGATAGAGAGATAGTGTAGTGTAGGGCCAGGTTCCTGTTGGTGCTTTTAGGGAGAGAGATTATATAGGAGTCCAGATTCAGAGATTAAAATCAGCGATCTGCATAGGTTTACCTGTTTGTGTTGCAGTGCAGTCTTTTTACACTGCCATGAGCCCAGTGTCAGAGAAAATCTAACTTTTAGGGGCAAAAAAAAAAAAAGAATTTGCACTTTAATGTATGCTTGCAAAAAGAGCCATTCAGGGCCACAAAAAATAGTTTGCAGTGTGTTATACATATGTGGAGGTGTGTGAAATAAACAATTTCTATATAGTTTTCTCCTACTGTGCTATACTAAAAAAAATAACATTTTTTTTTGAATAGCATTTTCTGCAGTTCTGTAGCTGTGCGATTCAGCGGTTACGTACTGTGGGTGTGTTCTGCTCTTCCAAAAACACCCATTTTAGGGCAACATCCTAAATTTGAAAAATATGAGGAGAAGGTCAAAAGGGACGTGGTGGCCCCGGTTGTGGTGCTGCTGGTGGAGCTCCTGTTGCAGGGAGAGAACGTGGTGGATCTGTGCCAGATACACGCACAAGTGAAACACCTTCCTCAGGTGCGAGTAGGCGACCGAGCCTGCGGCAGTATTTTGTCGCGCCTAATGAGGCTGTAAGAATGTTTAGGCCAGGACAAGTACAGGCGATAGTAGATTGGGTTGCTGACAGTGCCTCGGGTTCCTTCACATTGTCTCCCACCCACTCTTCTGATGAAAGATCAGAGTTGGCACCTGAAACCCATGTCCATCAGTCTTTCACCTCACCCCCTTGCAAATCAGCCAAGCAGTCTGAGCCCCAAATCATGCAGCAGTCTCTTCTGCTTTTCGATGACTCTGTTAGCAGGGTTTCCCAGGGCCATCCACCTAGCCCTGCCCCAGAAGTGGAAGAGATTGAGTGCACCGATGCCCAACCACTTATGTTTCATGATGAGTACATGGGAGGACCATCGCAGTACGTCTCGGATGATGACGAAACACAGGTGCCAACTGCTGCTGCTTTCGCAATTGTGCAGACAGACAAGGAGGGCAGGGGTGAAGACTGGGTGGAAGATGTGGAGGACGATGAGGTCCTCGACCCCACATGGAATCAACGTTATGCAGGTGACCAGTGTAGTTTGGAGGAAGAGGCGGTGGTCGCACAAAGCCACCAGCACAGCAGAAGAGGGAGCAGGGTGCAAAAGCGGAGCGTCCGTCCCCTAGACAGTATGTCTGCTACTGCCCAACGCAGCAAGGGACCGAGCACACCAAAGCCAGGTCCAAGGAGTTCCCTAGCGTGGCAGTTCTTCACACAATGTGCTGATGACAAGACACGAGTGGTTTGCACGCTGTGCAATTAGAGCCTGAAGCGAGGCATAAACGTTCTCAACCTGAGCACAACCTGCATGACCAGGCATCTAAGTGCAAAGCACGAGCTGCAGTGGAGTAGACACCTCAAAAACCAAGAAAGGTCTCTGGCTCCTCCTGCTTCCTCTTCTGCTGCAGTCTTGGCCTCTTCATCCACCTCTGTAGTGACAGTGGCACCTGCCACCCCGCAAACAGAGGATCTGCCAGCAACACCACCACCTGGGTCACCAACCATCTCCACAATGTCCCATGGAAGCGTTCAGCTCTCTATCTCCCAAACACTGGAGCGGAAGAACCCCCCTAGCCACCCGCGATCCCTGGCCCTGAATGCCAGCATTTCAAAACTCCTGGCCTTTGAAATGCTGTCATTCCGTATGGTGGAGACGCAGAGTTTTAAAAGCCTGATGGCATTGGCTGTCCCACAGTACGTCGTGCCCAGCCGCCACTATTTTTCCCAGACGAGCCATCCCTTCCCTGCACAACCAAGTGGGGGACAAAATCAGGTGTGCACTGCGCAACGCCATCTGTGGCAAGGTCCACCTAACTACGGATGTGTGGACCAGTAAGCACGGTCAGGGACGTTATATCTCCCTAACAGCACACTGGGTAAATGCAGTGGCGGCTGGGCCTGAGGCAGATAGCAGTTTGGCGCATGTCCTTCCACCACCGAGGATTGCAGGGCGCTTCAGTTTGCCTCCTGTTGCTAACTCCTCCTACTCCGCTTACTCATCCTCTACCGCCTCCTCATCCGGTCAGCGTAACACCTTCACCACCAACTTCAGCACAGCCAGGGGTAAACGACAGCAGGCAGTTTTAAAACTTTCCTGTTTGGGGGAAAAACCCCACACCGTGCAGGAGTTGTGGAGGGACATGAAATAAGAGACCAATGAGTGGTTGCTGTCAGTGAGCCTCAAGCCCGGCCTGGTGGTGTGCGATAAGGAGCGAAATCTCGTAGCAGCTCTGGGCCTAGCCGGTTTGACGCACATCCCTTGCCTGGCGCATGTGCTGAACTTGGTGGTCCAGAGGTTCCTTAAAAATTACCCCAATATGCCAGAGCTGCTGCAGAAAGTGCGGGCTGTGTGTGCGCACTTTCGGCGTTCTCACCCTGCTGCTGCTCGCCTGTCAGCGCTACAGCGTAACTTCGGCCTTCCCGCTCACCGCCTCATATGTGACGTGCCCACAAGGTGGAACTCCACCTTGCACATGCTGGCCAGACTGTGCGAGCAGCAGCAGGCGATAGTGGAGTTTCAGCTGCAGCAATCACGCGTGAGTCGCTCTGTGGAACAGAAACACTTCACCACCAATAACTGGGCCTCCATGCGAGACCTGTGTGCCTTGTTACGCTGTTTCGAGTACACCAACATGTCCAGTGCCAATGACGCCGTGCTTAGCGTTACTATCCCAGTTCTATGCGTCCTTGAAAAAACGCTTCGGGCGATGATGGAAGAGGATGTGGCACAGGAGGATGAGACGGAGGAGGAGGAAGCGGGATCATTTCAAAGGCTTTCAGGGCAGTCTTTCACAAGTGGCTACGAGGGTGGGTTCCTGCACCAACAAACGCCAGGTACACAATTGTCCGGCAGAAAGGGCACAGTTCTGGAGGATGACGAGGTGGAGGAGGAGATGGAGGAGGAGCCATTTTCACAGCAGGGTGGCACCCAGACCAGCTCGTTGCCATCACTGGTGCGTGGCTGGGGGGGGGATACAGACGATACACCTCCCACAGAGGACAGCTTTTCTTTGCCTCTGGGCAGCCTGGCACACATGAGCGATTACATGCTGCAGTGTTTCCGCAATGACCGCCGAGTTGCCCACATTTTAACTGGTGCTGATTACTGGGTGGCCACTCTGCTGGATCACTGTTACAAGGACAACGTACCGTCCTTAATTCCCTCACTGGAGCGGGATCGTAAGATGCGCGAGTACAAGCGCACGCAGGTAGACGCGCTGCTGGTGGCATTCCCACCTGACAGCGGGCGTACGGTGGAAGCACAAGGCGAAGGCAGAGGAGGAGGAAGAGGTCGCCAACGCAGCCGGGGCACCGGCAGCACCTCAGAAGGCAGGGTTAGCATGGCTGAAATGTGGAAAAGCTTTGTCAGCACGCCACAACAACCAGCACCACCAGCTGAGATGGAACGTCTTAGCAGGAGGCAGCATTTCACCAACATAGTTGAGCAGTATGTGTCCACAGGCCTACACGTACTGGATGACGGGTCTGCCCCCTTTAACTTCTGGGTCTCCAAATTGGGCACATGGCCTGAGCTTGCCCTTTATGCCTTGGAGGTGCTGGCCTGCCCTGCAGCCAGTGTATTATCTGAACGTGTATTTAGCACGGCAGGGGGCGTTATCACAGACAAGCGCAGCCGTCTGTCCAGAGCCAATGTGGACAAGCTCACGTTCATTAAAATGAACCAGGCATGGATCCCACAGGACTTGTCCGTACCTTGTGCAGAATAGACATGTATACCGGTGTTGTGACAAAAACTGTCCGGCCATCGGATTGTGTCCGGCCCATACTGCGAAGGCGCAGCGCTTGCGCAGTACAGAGGACAAGGAGATTCACAAAATCTCCGAAGATGAACGGCGCCTGCGCTGTGAGTGCAGGTTCAAGCCCCACCATCCAAGTGGACATACGGTAGCACCTAGTAACAGGGCCCCTCACGGGCTCGGTTCGATCGCCACGCTTCGGGCACGGCCTCACTTGGCTCGGCTTGAACCACGGATGGTGTGGCCTTCACCTGAACTCACCACGCAGGCGCCGTTCGTCTTGGGAGATTTTCAAAATCCCCTTGTCCTACATACTGAGCAAGCGCAGTACAGGGTGGACACTATTTGACGGGGGACAGAATTCGACACATCACCGGCCTTACCCAGCCATTGTTGTATTTTTAAACCAGTGTTGGCTACCTCGTCCTCCTCCACCGCCGCTTCCACCTACACAGCCACCTCAACCTCCTACTCCATATGGACCTCGTCCTCCTAGGTCAAGATTATTATTTTTATTTAATTTTTTTGTAGCGCACAGATCCTTTCCCCCTTACCTGCCTTTATGTTGTTGGCTCCTCGCAGGAGGGAGAAAGGCACACCGCACTACCAGCCCGTACCCTCCTATATAAAGGAGGTTGAGCGGTGTACTTGACGGACCGTGTCCACAGCCGGAGTCAAAACTCCTCCAGAGAATGATTCTCACCTCTACTGTAGGTAGAGGCAAGTCCTTTAATTCCCAGTAAAGTCAATGTCCACACCAGCTGAAATTACAACTCTTATTCTCTCATGGCAAAATAAACTCTACTCGGATAGAAAAGGTTAGAGCAAAGAAACAGGACAGCTTAAGGTGTGGAGGAGGTCCAGGCACAAACGTAGCACATTCACTTCACTGCTTAGGTTTCTCAAACAGTTTTAGGTGCACGGTCTCTGCCACAGACCTTGAGGTTGGTCTCTGCCACAGACCAGGGTGTATAAGGCCCCTGCCACGGGCCGGGTGAATAAGGCCTCTGATACAGTCAAAATGACCTTGAGCTTCTTCTACGAACCTAGCCCATATCAAAAGGGGAAGACATCTCTCCAGGGAGTCAACAGACCCTTCCTTCACCGCGACTCCCGCATCGGTCCATCAGAATGATCCTCCCTTCCCTGGAACATGGTCCCCTACACGAGGCGGCACCCTAAGACTACTCGACCCTTAGCGGACTCCAGACGAAGGCTCTGGACTCCAGGCTTTACTCCCGCACCTAGGCCTCCATACCCAGGAACTCCAGGATAGTACCTCACCCTGGGCTAAAAGGTACCCGAGATGGAACAGGAACACATGCACCCAGGCCGAAGGCACCTGGGCGTGGACCCCACTGGACATCAGCCCCCAGGCCAAAGGTCTGCCCCTTTTATATGCTCTCCCGGCATGCACAGCAGGTTCCCCGCCCCGCTGTACTACTGCCAAGAGGGGACACAAAAGGCACAGCACTGTATCGGCGGTTCAACCCTAGCCTACCATGGCAGCGCCACCTGTAGGCCGCAGGGAACTGCACACCAATACTGTCCCGAGGACAAAATGGTCCATGAATCCTACAGAATTAGGGTGTTTGAGCCTATTTACCACTCAAACACTTCCCTTAAATTTAGCACCCCGCTACATTTTTATTTCAAAGTATTTTATTTTCCCACTAGCTTATCCATTAAATTGAATAATTTATTCCAGAAAGGGCGTATTCTGGGGCATTCCCACCATGTGTGGCATTGTGCCGTTGAGTTTTTGAGGTTAAGGACTTCCCGTACCTCTTCTGCTGAAAAGGGGGCCTCCAGCATATTTTTTTTATGTTATTTTAAGTTATTTCCCTATCCACGTTTGTTTGCATAGCACTTGCCATGCTCTTAACAACATTTTGCTGCCATTTGCAGCCCTCTAGCCCTTTCCATTACTTTTTTAGAGCCTTTTTAGTCCTTAGAAGTCCGGGTCCCCATTGACTTCGATGGGGTCCGGGTTAAAGTTCGGTCCCGAACCCGAACTTTTTTCCGAAGTTCGGCCGAACCCGAACATCCAGGTGTCCGCTCAACTCTAGGTGCTTCAAAAACACCCCCACCGCTGGAATTCTGGCACCGGACGCCTGAATAGAGGGTGGCGGCAGCGGCCATGGATAGACTCATGCAATGCATGAATCTATCCATTAGTCAGAGGGGGGTGGCTGGAGAGAGGGGGCGGCATCTGTGCACCCTTAATGGATGCACCGCCACTGATACAGAGAGAGAGTGGGGAGAGACAGTATATAGAGATATACATTGAAAAGTTTCTCTATCTTAACATTTGGTAGTCAGATCCCAAAAAATTCTAAGAAGTAAAAACTAAAATAGTTTACGATTTGCCAATAAAAAAAAAATGTCCCCGGATTTAATTTTAAAAATCTGGTCACCTTAACCTAAAGCACCTCACACAATATCACCAACATTAACCACACCCCCTACCTCCATAGGTGTATTGAAAGCTCAACATAGACCAATACAGCGTATTAGCCCTGAATAAAACTGTCTTGCTGATGGCCAGTTTTACAGTTATCTCCTTATTCTTGTAGTTAAACACATGCCTGTACCCTTTTTTCTTTAGTACATTTTGACCTATTACCCCTAATTAAACTATCTTTATACTGGACAATTTAACACCGCTATATCCCAGGAAGTATCTTAATTATTGTAGTAAAGCCCCAGCCTGGTCTATGTCTCTAATAAATGTGGATCTAGCCTTGCTATTTAAAGCGGTAGTAAAGCCCACTTTTTTTTTCCCCCTACAGGTAAGCCTATAATAAGGCTAATTTGTAGGTAAAATTAAATCTCCTAAATGTGCACTGTTTAGGAGATATTCACCCTGTATGCAGCCAGCGCATGCGCTCTGAAGGTCCAGCATACCGTACCGGACCTTTATAGCCTCTTTCCGGAACTGAGGGCTCCCACATGCAAGTGCAGGAGTGATGTAATCTTGGAGGAAGATGTCAGCTCTTTCAGCGGTGACCAGGCGCCACTGGAAGGGCTTTGTTCTAAGGTAAGTATTTCATAATGTGCTAGTATGCGATGCATACTAGCACATTATGCCATTGTCTTACAGGTGTTTGTTTTTTTCATTCTGCAGTGGTTTACTACCGCTTTTAAAACTGTCCTGCTGCTTTTTAATTTTACACAACTGTGTCATCTGTGGTCTCTTAATTCTTGTTGATTACTTGTCTGTAATCATTTTCTCTAGTAAATTTCTGCAAATTTCCCTCACTAAAATGTTCCTGTTGCTGGCCAATTTACACTGCTGTATCATCTGTAGTCTTTTAATCCTTATTGAGAGATTAAAACCGGTCATAGACAGTTTGAATCTCAGCCGATTCAGCAGGGACCGGCCAAGATTTGAACTATGTATGGATAGGCTGATTGTGCCCAAGTTGATCAAGCGATCAACTTGGGTACAACCAGCCTGTTGGATTTTTCATGTGATTATTGCCAGTGGTTATAGCTGCTAGCAACAATTGCTGTGTGTAATCCACGGTTCCCCCGCCCCTCCTCCCCCCCGGGGAGAACACAATACAGGGTAGCTCTGCAGGAGGGAATCCCCCCATCAATGCTGACTGTGTTGATGGGGGAATTGAGCGACTTTCTTGAGCATCCTATGCATTAAGGTGAAAAAACACCTTGCAGTGTCTGGCCCCCCAGCCCCCCTGTTTTACTTACCTGAGCCCCGAATTTCCATGAGCGCGATCCCGTGTTGCTCTCTCCACGGCTTCTCGGCTCTTCATTGGAAAGATTGATAGCAGCGCAGCCATTGGCTCCCGCTGCTGTCAATCAAATCCAATGACGCAGCCGTCGGGGGGGCGGGGCCGAGTCATACACTCGGGGTCTATGGACGCCGAATGTATGACACAGGAGTGCGCCCGCAAGGTAACCCCCTCAGGAGAGAGCTTCCCAGAGGGGGTTATCTAATGCGGGGAGGAGCCGCCAGAGCCACTGTGGGACCCCAGAAGAGGACGATCAGGGCCACTCTGTGCAAAACGAACTGCACAATGAAGGTAAGTATGATATGTTTGTTATTTAAAAAAAAAAAAAAAAACACTAACCTTTAGTGTAGCACTACCCCCGTAGGAGCTGCTGTTTGTTTGATTTGGGTCTACGTCCTGCCTATCAACCCCTGGAAGTGGCTCAAACCTTCCCTTAGCACAACTGATATGAATAAGGAGTGTGAGACCTATTGAGTATTAGGAGACACAATCCTGCATACATCACACAATAACCTGTAAATGTTATTACCTTTGCTGGTCACTAGTCCTTCTAAGTGACAGAGATACTTCACACAAGTTATATGCTTAATCAAAGGTACCTTTACTCAGTATAAAAGGGAAGGGTAAAGAAACACATTAATACACACAGTTGACTCTGCATGCGCATTGCAGAATCAATAAACCAATAAGGATAGGTATCACTGAGATTAGGTAATAACAGGAAATAACATCAGCTATATATATGTACATGTATCTATATGTGTCTCTGCACGGCTAACTGGTTGCTCGCGAGCTCCCCCTTTATTGCAATACCTTGCACGTGTTCATTCCCTATAATAGGTAAGCAAGGCCTATCTGCGTCCCACTCAAAGTTCCTTTCTCCAATGAAGTCTTCGCTAGCCACCGTCGGTGCACAAGTTAAATTGTAATCCACAGGGTTGCAACAAGATGCTGTAATTATCCGCAATATACCTGAGTACTCGTGTGCCTGCCACCCACTAATGACGGATGCACCAATCTCTGATCACATAGTCTCCAGTGAGATACACTAGGCCGCAAGCTGTGGCGTGATAGGTGAAGTGTGGCTGGCACTAACTAAATCACTTTCCTCTAAGGTAGTAGTCAATTCTGGGCAGGTGCCCTTCTCACCAAACAGGCCCGACTTTCAGATAGTCTCCTCTGGCTTGTCTCGGTCACTCGATCTCCACGCTTCTGCTTCAGCTGCAGTCTCCGGACTCCGTCACTAACAGCATATGGTGATGGACGACTCCGGTCTCTGCTGGGCAATCACAGGATGCTGTGGACGATCCTCTGCTGGAAATCACTCAGGCACTCCCGTAATTTAGGCCCAGGCTTCTGGCCTAATCCTTAGGAAGCAGGCCTCCATGCCAACTTCCTGCTTGATTGAGAGCTGGATCCAGAGCGAGAGACGCTGGCCCCTCCCCTGGTTTAAGTAGTCTGCCCAGAATGCTTTGCGGTGTTGCAATGCACCCTGGGTAATGTAGTCTGTCTTTTACTAAAAGCAACAAAGTCTTTTCTCCTAGCTGATATCTGTCCCAAAGTTTATTAGTTGCATTGTAACACTTATACCACCGGAGGGAGCCGGATTCCTTCTTTCATATGGACATCCTGCTACATTAGTATCACCTGTGGCGTATCCAGGGTATGGCACTCCATGGCAAGTGCCATGGGCACCCTGGGAGGGGGGGGCGGCAAAATAAACTAAACAAAAAAAAAAATTCCCACCCGCACCTGTCCTCCTGCGGGCCGCCTCCCACACTATAGCCGCCGGCGACGGCATGGCACTTCACTTGTAAGTACTCTTACTTGGCTGGATGGCAGTGTGTAGGCGAGTGAGAGGCGCAGGCGCCCCCATGCTTGTGGATGAGTGGGACCGTACACTGCTGCGTCTCCAGATCATCATTTGGCTAACTGGCGGAGCTTTCCTCCTCTGCGCCGATTACATCTTCTCCCCGAGCGGGTCGGTGACGTCACGTGAGGAGGAGAACTTCAACTGAACTGACAAGTTGTTTTTGGACAATTGGACTTAGGAACCCAAACCCCCAAGCCAGGCAGCAACTTTAAGCAGGTACTAGTCACAACAAGTCAGTGTACATTGTGAACAGGGCAGCCATCAGGAATTTTGGGGCCCCTTACACTGCTTCAGGCATGGGCCCCCTGGAGGGGGGGGTGCTGCCGCCGCAAATTAAGAAGCAAGGGGGTGCTGACGAACAAAAAAAAAAAAAAAAAAAAAAAAAAAAAAAAAAGGGGGTTGCCATCCAGGGCCCTGGGGACCTCTGGGCCCCTTACAAAAAAAATAAAAAAAATTAAATAAAAAAAGGGAGGTTTCCATCCGGGGCCCTGGGGACCTCCGGGCCTCTGGGCCCCTTACAAAATAAATAAATTAAATAAATGAAATTAAATAAATAAATAAAAAAAACAAATTAAATAAAAAAAATGAATAAGAATTTTTTTTTTATAGATTCAAAATAATAATAAGTAGGGGTGACATTCGGGCCCCTGGGGACCTCTGGGCCCCTTACAGGTGTACTGCCTGTACCCCCCTGATGGCGGCCCTGATTGTGAATAAAGCATTTTTTTATTAGAGAAAGTTTTCACTGTGTATATAATGACCCCATGTATGAATCTCTGTCTCTGACATAAAGATGAGTAATGTCTCCTTCATATGGGTAGCTTAACCCTTTACTAAAAGTAAACTGCAAGTCAGTCAGTGTTAATGATGTGTGCCAGGCCAGCCCAACTGCCAAGCAGCCAATCAAGTATACTGTAGTGCCTGCTTGCTCAATATGGATTAAATAAATTGTAATTATGCATAGCCATAGTTATCATAAATAAAGTGATTTGTGCTAATACCTGCTGTTGCACAAATCACTTTATTTATGATATCTATGGCTATGCATAATTACAATTTATTTAATCCATATTGAGCAAGCACTATATTTGATTGGCTGCTTGCTTCTGTTTGGGCCTGTGCCTGGCACATGATGACTTAGGCTATTTTCACACTGGGGCGTTGCGCCGTCGGTGGTAAAGCACTGTCGCTAGCGGGACGCCTCAAAGATGCGGCTGCCAGGACTTTTTCGAGCGTCCTGCCAGCGCACCGCTAGTGGCCCAAAAAGGGTTAAAACCGCCCGCAAAGCGCCACTGCAGCGGCGCTTTGCTGGTAGGTTGGGCGGCGCTGCCCATTGATTTTAATGGGCAGGGGCGCTTTAGAAGCCGTGTGTTCACCGTTCCTACAGCGCCTCAAAGATGCGGCTAGCAGGACTTTTTTGAGCGTCCTGCCAGCGCACCGCTCCAGTGTGAAAACCCTTGGGCTTTCACATTGGAGTGAGAAAAGAGGCTCTTTCAGGGCGCTTTGCAGGCGCTGTAGTGGCTGTAGCACCTGTAAAGCACCTCAGTGTGAAAGCAGCCTAAGACCCCTTTCTTACTGAGGCGCTTTGCAGTCGCTATAACGCTAAAAATAGCGCTTGCAAAGCGCCTTGAAAGAGCGGCTCCATTCACTCCAGTGTGAAAGCCCCGAGGGCTTTCACACTGGAGCGGTGCGCTAGCAGGATATTAAAAAACGTCCTGCAAGCAGCATCTTTGAGGCGCTGTAGGAGTGGCTCCTAAAGCGCATCTGCCCATTTAAATCAAAGCGGCGCTTTGCGGGCGTTTTTTTAACCTTTTCTCGGCCGCTAGCAGAGGTTAAAAGAGCCCTGCTAGCGGCTGAATAGCGCCGCGAAAACGGTAAACAACGCCCCCCCACCGCCCCAGTGTAAAAGAGGCCTTAAAGTCAACATCATGTGCGATTGTGCGTGTGTGCTAAGCAGACAGGGCCGCTGGTGATCCTACTCCCTCTCTCCTTCTGTACAGTGTCAGAGGCTCTGGTGCAGCAGTGGCATAGGACTGTATCCATTATGAGGAAACATCCCCTGCAGCGCTGCGTGTCCCTGATCATCACAGTGCCACTGCCAGTGAGTGTGACCTGTCTGTTAGGGTGACCACATGTCCCGGATTGCCAATCTGATGCCTCCAAAAAAGTCTGCCACATCACCACTTTACTCACTGACAGTACTTGTCCTGGCCGGGAATGCCTGGAGGAACACAATCCCACCCCCTGCTTGTGATTGGAGAAATCATAAATCCCGCCTCTTGAGTCTAATCACTGTGCTGTGATTCGTTACAGCACAAGCTGATTTTTGGGAAGGGGGGTGTCCCTGAATTGTAGTTTGGAAATGTGGTCACCCTAGTCTGTGTACCACTGTGCGCAGTCACCGTCTCTGATGTTCCGTTCCACTCTGCCTTTCTGCCCAGTGCTGTGCCCGTACATCTCATGATCCGCCCCCATGGAGGCCGGTCTCTGTCTCTCTCCCTCCTGCTAAGTGCCCATACATCGCACAATTCCTCCGCATTTATGGGTGCTGATGTTACTGCATTTATGGGTGTTGGTAAGGCTGCATTTATGGGTGCTGGTAAGGCTGCTGCATTTATGGGTGCTGGTAAGGCTGCTGCATTTATGGGTGCTGGTAAGGCTGCTGCATTTATGGGTGCTGGTAAGGCTGCTGCATTTATGGGTGCTGGTAAGGCTGCTGCATTTATGGGTGCTGGTAAGGCTGCTGCATTTATGGGTGCTGGTAAGGCTGCTGCATTTATGGGTGCTGGTAAGGCTGCTGCATTTATGGGTGCTGGTAAGGCCGCAATTATGGGTGCTGATGTTATTGCATTTATGGGTGCTTATATTACTGCATTTATGGGTGCTGCTAAGGCCGCATTCATGGGTGCTGATGTTACTACATTTATGGTTGAAGCCCTATATCCGATACGGATATGAATAAGATAGACTTAACATAAGACTTACAACATGAAATGGACCTGAAGTGTGCCCTGATCTGATGGACGGTATGCCAAAATAAGGGGGCAAAAACATTCAGGTAGGGATGTAGTTTTATTGGTTTTAGCTTTGTTCATTGAGCAAGTTTGGTGAATGCTTGTGCCATTTCCACCTGAGGATTGGAGGATGTGCTGGACGAAGCAGGCAGACTTCCACCTGTCAAGTCTCTTAATAGTCGTGATCTGGGACCCCACACCGGGATGTGGCCGAGGCCGCTCCAATACGATAAGAGCGACTGGAGCACTGACTGGGGTTGAGGTGTGGTAGCGTGGAAGAGTGAGTGAGTGTGAAGGCGACAGGACCCAAATTGACCTAACCGCCCCACCGTTGATCCAGAGGAAGGCGAAAACCCCAGCCGAGCCTAGGCCAATTGCTACAGCAGGGGAGAAAATTCCTTCCTGATCCCCCGAGAGGCGACCGGGTGAACCCTGGATCAACTTCCTATGGTTTGTTGTGCCCCGATTAATTCTCGTTTGTTTGATGAACTGGCAGGCACTCAAGGGTTTGATCGGGAAAGGTAGTAGGGAACAAGAGTTCGACTGTTCAGGTAGGAGTGACAGAAGGCGATCGAGTAAGGTTACTGCACACCAGAGATTGTTTTTAGAGTTAAATGTCTAACCCGGTGCCTGATCACTGGGTTTTGGATAGTGCCAGGTGGAGGATGAAACGATCTTGGTAGCAAGCCAAGTGAGGTCTACGTAGAACTTGGCCGGCGGGGTAGCTGCGGGTGAACTCGCTAGGCCGCAAGAACCCGTGGTAGGCCGAGTCGAAGGCTGCTTGAATGACCAGGCTGGGGAAAAGGCCAAATGGGGAACTAGCGAGGGTAGTAGACATTAACTGGTGCTGAGGGCATAGTTGTACGGGCCTGCGTAGGAAGGACATGACTTGGACTTGCCTTTACTAATAATATCGGCCGTGGCCTGGTTGTCAGTGGTGAAGGCCACGGTTTGTCCTGTCCAGATATGACCCCCAGAGCTGAGCAGCTGCCACGATCTGGTGTTCGAAAAGGGAGGAAGTCCAGGTAAACCCTGGGATTAGGAGTGTCTCTGGAAGCCATGGTCCTGCAAACCAATAGTGGCCAAAAATTGCAGCGAAGCCTGTGGAGGCTGCGGCATCTGTCACTACCAGCGGTGATGGGGGCGATATTGATGGTATAACTTTGATACTGTTTCACGTAGTAAGGAACTCCTCCCAAAATGACAGGTCCGCTACTGTCGCGGTGTCTAAGTTAAGGATCTGAAGTTAAGGATCTGATCGGGGTCCTGTGTCTGGGAGAGGAAGACCAGGAGGCGTGATACAAAAAGATCGACCCTCGGGAATGATCCTTGCTGCAAATTGAGCATTCCCGGGAGAGACTGAAGCTGCTCCTTAGTACACCCCCGTGTACGGGTGAAGTCTTGGAGAACTGACCTGATGCGTAGTGAAAGCTAGTTTGCGTGTTTAGCACGACAGAGAATAGGTGAGCAGCCAAGTTGCTACTGGAGATGAGTGACCGATTTGAGTCGGAATGCTTGCAGTGACTGCAATTAAGCCGCTTTATTGGAAAAATGAAAACAAAGTTAGCGGAAATTTTGAGTATGTAGGAACGACCGTGCGCAACATTGTATATGCAGATGGAGTGAGATGTAAAGGTTTATGCTTGATAACGGACGTAAGGCCAGGGATCTGAATTGAAAGTACCACTTTATTGGTATCACTGATGCGAATAGTTCGAATCGGGCTGAGGTGTGAGCACCGGTGGGGTTTGGTTTGTAAAGGATCTTAAACGTTGAGCTGGTGCTGCGACTGGACTCGGATCGGTCGGTGAAGTTTGTATTGCCGAGGATCCGAATCGTTGCGCCGATGATGCGACTAGATTAGGAACGGCTGTAGATGTAAGGTGATGAGGGAGTTCATGTTCCGGATCCGCGTCGTTGCACTGATGATATGACTAGACTCAGATCGGCTGATGGTGTTAGTGGTTGAAGGGGTTTGTGATTGCTGAGGATCCGAATCATAGGGCCGACGTTGCGACTAGATTCAGATCGGCTGTTGGTAAGTGCTTGGTACACATACATACACTTATTTTATTTTTATTTTTTATAAGTTTTTTATATAGGTTTTTTTTTTTTATAGTTTTTTTTTTTTTTTCTTCTCTTTAGGGAAAATTACGTCCAACCTCGTGCAGGGTGGACCTACTTGACTGACCTGGAGGAGAAATGACAGGTGGTGAGGGGTTTGACTAGCTGATTTGAACACGACAGACTGCATCTGTTGTTTCATACACGCTGTTACACTCGGCACTGGTTTAGTGCCTTTTACATGCAAGTCCATTTCTTTTTATTAAATATCCTTTTATATGCGGAGAACACTATGGTCTGCCTGTCATATATATATACACACACACCTCATTGGAGTCATTTGTGATCCGGTCCATCTGCTGTTGTCATCCAACCATCCCGGAGCTGCAATACATGCCTGAGACGTATATACCCATATGGGAAGGTATCTGTGACCCTCTATAACCAAAGGGTCCACTTTGGGAGGTGAGCGGCCATTCTTATTACTGGTGGAGGTCTCTCACTGTGTTCACATCATCTGCAGGTTTCCGATTCTATAAATCACTCTAGAAGATCACTGGGACTGTCTTTTGATCTATGGACTTGTTCAGTGCTGCACTGCCTTTTTATATAAGTGAGCGGTTTGGATGGTGGAGCGTGTCGGAGAAATTAGTGACAAAAATGTCCCATGACAGAGGCATGAATCGGTGCGCCGCAGGTGCGACTGACAACGACCGGGCTCTGAAGCATGTACTGAATTGAGGCCAACTACAACTGGGGCACGCTTAAGACGAGCCTGCCCATGAGAATGCAAGTGGGTTCGAATCAGATGCGTGACAGTGAAACGAGTGACAGAAATTTCCCATGAAAGACACGAATCGGTGCTGCGCTGTGCGAGGAACAGCAAGCAAACTCTGGAGCATGTACTGAAATGGGGCCAACAGCGACCGGGGCACGCTTGAGACGAAGCTGCACCTAAGGATGGGCGTGGATTCGAATCAGATGTGTTACAGTGGAATGAGTGACAAAAATGTCCCATGACAGAGGCATGAATCGGTGCGCCGCAGGTGCGACTGACAATGACCGGGCTCTGGAGCATGTACTGAAATGAGGCCAACAACAACTGGGGCACGCTTAAGACAAGTCTGCACACGAAAATGCACGTGGATTCAAATCAGAAGCGCGATAGTGAAATGAGTGACAGAAACTTCCCATGACAGAGACTCGAAACGGTGCTGTGCGTTTAACAGCAAGCAAACTCTGGAGCATGTACTGAAATGGGGCCAACAACGACTGGGGCACGCTTGAGACGAAGCTGCACCTAAGAACGCGCGTGGATTCAAATCAGATGTGTTACAGTGCAATGAGTGACAAAAATGTCCCATGACAGAGGCATGAATCGGTGCGCCACAGGTGCGACTGACAACGACCAGGCTCTGGAGCATGTTCTGAGATGAGGCCAGCAATTGGGGCACGCTTGGCGAACCTGCACACGAAAATGCGCGTGGATTCAAATCAGATGTGTGGCTGTGACATGAGTGACAGAAATTTTCCATGACAGAGGCATGAAATCGATGCTGTGCGACTATCAGCAAGCAAACTCTGGAGCATGTACTGAAATGAGGCCAGCAACTGGGACACGTATGGGACGAACCTGCACATAAGAATGTGCGTGGATTCAACTCAGATGCATGATGGTGACGTGAATGACAGAATTCTCCCATGATCTAGGCATGAGACGGTGCGCCGCATGTGCGGCTGACAACGAGCGGACTCTGGAGCATGTACTAAAATGAGGCCAGCAACTAGGGCCCGCCGGGACGAATCGGTGCATTGTGGATGCGACTTGGATTTATATCAGAATGATGCAGAGGAAATCACTATCGATGCAAGACAAATCAGTAGCTATTTGCAGGGTTTCATGAGGAGAGAGAAGGGTGTGCGAGATGAGACAAGTGAAATTACTATCAGTGGAATGAGATGACAAACTAGCGGGGACGAACCAGTGAGTCGCTGATGCGACTAGATTCGACTGGAGGGTAATGCAAAGTAAAATAACTGTAATGATAGACAGTGCATTCTAAGTGACATGGGCCTACTACTTGGCGTGAAACGACAAGAAAGAGAAAAAAAAAAAAAAAAAAAAAAAAAAAAAAAGCACAAAACTAAACTGATAAAAACAGCTCTGCGTTTGTGTTCACGAATTGCAAGACAAGACTGTGGTCTTGCACGAGGCTGAAATAAGGCTGCATATGGAGACTTGACTAATGACTCGCAAGTTCCACAGCGGGGTTTTGATGACATGGTTTACCCGGCAAACAGTGCGTGAAGCAAAGAAATTGCACGAATCCTATGTGCGACAGTTTGAAAACTTGATGTACGAAAAGCATGGTGGGTGTCCAAGACATCCAAAAAGTGTGGTGTTACGCCATGTATGACGCACAAAAAATTACTTTGGTTTGGTAAGAGTTGAGTGAGAGAAAAACGTGTACAAACGATACGCAAGTTCCGCTGCGGGAACTAAAACACACGGCATGAAGGCAAACAACAAATGGCAACGATGGAAAGTATGCAACGTATGTGACCCGAATCAGTTCGTAAATATATGAAAGGAATCCGATACAAATCGGTAGTGAGGAGTATAGAATTAATGTAATACTAATTGGTTGTATAGTGTATGCCGCCCTTTACTCTAAAACTGAACACCAATCACCCCTCCCCCAGGCTAACCAGTGCAGAGAGGCAGCAGGTGGGACTAATTAGAGTCTCCCTTTTTTTTTTTTTTTTTTCCCAAATGGAAGACGGCAACCTTATGGACAGTGAATCTTTACGTCCAGTGAAACCTACGGCGAGTGAAATCGGACAGTGACCGAAAGCGACTCGGAGGTTTGGATTTATAAATGAATCGTATGTATGGGACAGACAATAACTCAGAAGCAGACTTTTAAAGAAAGGAATGCAAGACAAGGAGCATTACTAATTGCAAGATTGTACCTGACGCAAAAGATTCGAAAAGTACCTGCGATAGTGAGCGGGAACCGCCGACGAAGACCACGAACAAAGACGCCGAAATGCCCTGCGATTGAAACGCCAGGACTCACAAACATGAGGTGAGCTGGTAAGAGTCGGCCCAGTGAGATCCATTATCACTCACAGGAAACCAACGAAGACTACAGGTGAGTGGGCTGGTTAAATAGCCCACCGGGCTCCTCCCATAAATTCAGGCCAGCATACTGGCCTTCTAACTCAGTGTTTCTTAACTCCAGTCCTCAAGGCACCCCAACAGGTCATGTTTTCAGGCTTTCCATTATTTTGCACATGTGATTTGATCAGTTTCATTGCCTTAGTAATTACCACAGCTGTTTCATCTGAGGGAAATCCTCAAAACATGACCTGTTGGGACGCCTTGAGGACTGGAGTTGAGAAACACTGTTCTAACTTATGGGTGCTGATATTACTGCATTTATGGGTGCTGGTAAGGCCGCTTTTATGGGTGCTGATATTACTGCATTTGTGGGTGCTGTTACCGCATTTATGGGTGCTGATATTACTGCTTTTATGGGTGCTGTTACCGCTTTTATGGGTGCTGATATTACTGCAATTATGGGTGCTGATGTTACTGAAATTATGGGTGCTGATGTTACTGCATTTATGGGTGCTGGTAAGCAGTGCCGGCCCAAGACATCGTGCTGCCTGGTGCCAAGAATAAAATGCTGCCCCCCCCCAAAAAAAAAAAATCACGCCCACCAAATACCCCACATTAATTATTTTATATCATGATAACTAAAGTGGACCTGTCATGGCTCTATACATGTATGTAGGAGTATAAAGAGGACCTGTCATGGCTTTATACATGTATATATGAGTATAAAAGGACCTGTGCGTGGCTGGTGGCCGCGATCGCTCCAGAGAGCCAGAACGGGGATCTGTCAATGTAAACAGACAGATCCCCATTCTGACAGGGGAGGAGAGACAGATCTGCTCTTCCTAGTGATTAGGAACAGAGATCTCTCTCCTCCTCCAGTCAGTCCCATCCCCCCAGTTAGAAACCCCTCCCAGGGAACACATTTAACCCCTTTCCTGCCAGTGACATTTACACAGTAATCAGTGCATTTTTATAGCACAGACCGCTATATAAATGTCACTGGTCCCAAAAAAGTGTCAAAAGTGTCCGATCTGTCCACAGTCTCGCTAAAAATCGCAGATCACCGCCATTACTAGTAAAAAAAAAATAATAATACTAAAAATGCCATAAATCTATTCTCTATTTTGTAGACGCTATAACTTTTGCGCAAACTAATAAATATACACATTGCGTTTTTTCTAACAAACATATGTAGAAGAATACATATCGACCTAAACTGATGAAGAAATGTTTATTTTTATTTTTTTGGATGTTTATTATAGCAAAAAGTAAAAAAAAATGTTTTTTCAAAATTGTCGCTATTTTTGTTTATAGCACAAAAAATAAAAACCGCAGAAGTGATCAAATACCACCAAAAGAAAGCTCTATTTGTGGGGGAAAAAGGACGTCAATTTTGTTTAGGTACAACGTCGCACGACCGCGCAATTGTCAGTTAAATCGATGCAGTGCCGAATCACAACAAAAATTATTGAAGTGCATTATTTCTATTATTACATTGTTATATAAAATAAAATAGTTCAACTCACCATAATGCCGAATCAGTGGGAGCCCCGAGTGTGTCACTTACCGAGTCACCTGCCACCAGATGCAGATTGTCACTTGCCCCGATGTTACACATTGCAGATTGTCACGGGCACAGCGTGGCTCCCTCTCTGATTGTAAGGCCACTTTCACACTGACACGTTTTTTAGGCGGTTTAGCGCTAAAAATAGCGCTGCTATACCGCCTGAAAAAATCATGCCCTGCAGTCTCAATGTGAAAGCCCGAAGGCTTTCACATTGAAGCGGTGCGCTAGCAGGACCGCTCCAAAAGTCCTGCTAGCCGCATCTTTACAGCGGTGAAGGAGCGGTGTGTTCACCGCTCCTTTACCGCGGTTTCCCATTGAAAGCAATGGGAAACCGCGGTAATACCGCCCGCAATGCGCCTCTGCAGAGGCGCATTGCGGGCGGTATTAACCCTTTTTCGGCCGCTAGCGGGGGTTAAAATCACCCCGCTAGCGGCCGAATACCGCGGTAAAAATTAAGGTATAGCGGCGCTAAAAATAACGCTGCTATACCTCCCCGCCTCAGTGTGAAAGGGGCCAATGGTACAGTGTGGGTGCCTCTCTGGCTTCCCCCAGCACATCCCTCTCTTTTCCCTGTGTCCTGTAGCAATTACTCCCTCAGTTTCTTCCTGGGTTCCAAACTCTCTCTCCCAGCAGAGTGCATGCTGGGGGCTGAAGTCTGCTGGCTGTGCACAACAATGGGGCAGTCAAGCTTCTGGGACTGCATGTTCCATGATGCTCCACTCGGGACCCTAGTCTCTTTTGATTGGCCACAGCCCAGCCAATCGGGATGGAAACAGACCAGGCAAAGAACTAAGCAGCAAACCAGGTGAGAGCCGCTCTCTCTCCACTGCTGACACTCGGGAGAAAGGAGGGGGCGAGCGGGGGGGGAGATATACTGACGTCCCGCAGCTCGCCTCTCTCCCTTGTCACAGCTTCTAGTTCCTTCACTATAGCGGGCACGCGGCACGCTGGGGCCCCTTACAGGAGTACTACTGCCTGCCTGTACCCCCCTGATGGCGGCCCTGCGGCTGGCTGACGGGCAGCAATTTGCCGCCCCCCTATAAGTGCCGCCTGGGACCGAGGTACCATCGGGTCCCATGGTAGGGCCGGCCCTGCTGGTAAGGCTGCATTTATGGGTGCTGGTAAGGCCGCAATTATGGGTGCTGGTAAGGCCGCAATTATAGGTGCTGATATTACTGCATTTCTGGGTGCTGGTAAGGCCGCATTTATGGGTGCTGATTGTAACGGGAAGGCCTGGGGAACCCAGAATCCCTTAGAAAGTATGAGATACCCTTGCTTCAGCTTCCCCGATGCCTCTTATGTGTAAACCACCCTGTGTCCCTATTAGGGGCACAGGGTGAATGAAAGCCCCACTATGATCTGTGCTAATCAGATTCAATGCTGTATATATATTGTATACATATTAGGTATATACTGTGTGTGGGCTGTTTATGTAATACTTGCTGTGATGGGGTGTGATTTCATGCTATGTTTATTGTGGCTTGTGGGAGTTAAGCCTGTAATTATAGGTTGTGGAACTAGCAGACAGACAGGCTAATTGAAGAGATGCTGAGGTGTCAGCCGTCTGCCTGAGTAATGTTAATGAACCTCGAATTCTACAGATCCTTTCATTGTGTGAATGTGGATTGGGAGACCAAAGCTAGCCTAAAAGGTCATATGTCTGAGCCAGCAGCTGTAGCTAATTGGCTCATGTAAATTGGGTCTGGTCAGAGGGGTAATATGGGAGGAGGGTCAGAAGCTTCTCTGTGTGTATAAGAGTTGTAGTACTTTTGCAATAAAGGGTCAGTTCATTTTTGGAAAGATACAGAGTGTGTCTCGTTCTTTGGGAAGTGATCGTCTGACTGTGGAGGATCGGCAGTGAATTTGTGTCCAGGAGAGGGAATATCTGTAAACGGCGTTAACCCTTTTCATATTTGGGGTGTCGTTACACTGATGTTATTGCATTTATGGGTGCTGCTAAGGCCGCATTTATGGGTGCTGCTAAGGCCGCATTTATGGGTGCTGCTAAGGCCGCATTTATGGGTGCTGATGTTACTGTATTTATGGGTGCTGATATTACTGCATTTATGGGTGCTGGTAAGGCCGCATTTATGGGTGCTGATGTTATTGCATTTATGGGTGCTTATATTACTGCATTTATGGGTGCTGATGTTACTGCATTTATGGGTGCTGGTAAGGACGCATTTACGTTTTGACAAGGGCGCAGTTTCAGTGCTTGCCATAGGCGCCATTTTCACTAGATACGCCTCTGAGTATCACTTTAATAAAAATTAACCAGCAGTAGAACAGTTTTTAACCACTTGACTTTCAGAAGATTTACCCCCTTCATGACCAGGCTATTTTTTGCTTTTTGGCGCTGCTTTATTTTAACTGGTAATTGCACGGTCGTATAACGCTGTACACAAATGAAATTTACCGTATTTATTGGCGTATAACACTCACCTACATTTTAAGAGGGAAGTTTCAGAAAAAAAACTTTTTAACGAAACAACTTTGAATTAAAATAAGTGTCAGTGCCCATCTGCAGCACATCTCACCAATGCAGCCTGATCAATGTGGCCTGATCAATGCCCATCTCATCATGCAGCCTTATCAATGCCCATCTCATCATGCAGCCTTATCAATGCCCATCTCATCATGCAGCCTTATCAATGCCCATCTCATCATGCAGCCTTATCAATACCCATCTCATCATGCAGCCTTATCAATGCCCCTTTTTAGCCTCAATGCAATCACCATCACCATCAATGCAGCCTGGACAGTGCATGAAATCACAGAGCCGTCATCTCCTGTTCAGCTCACACTCGGCACTGACAGTCACACAGACACACAAAGTCCCACCTCCGCCATCGGCATTGGACCAGCTCCTGTGATAGGCAGAAAACTGGTCCAATGCCAGTGGCGGAGGCGGGACTGTGCGTGTGATGTGTGAGCCGAACAGGAGATGACGGCTCGTGAATTCCGGCTGTTCGGCTCTCACTCGGCAGTCACACACACACAATCCCGCCTCCGCCATCGGCATTGGACCAGCTCCTGTGATAGACAGAACACTGGTCCAATGCCAGTGGCGGAGGCAGGACTGTGTGTGTGACGTGTGAGCCGAACAGGAGATGACGGCTCGTGAATTCCGGCTGTTCGGCTCTCACTCGGCAGTCACACACACACACACAGTCCTGCCTCCACCATCGGCTTTGGACCAGCTCCTGTGATAGACAGAAAACTGGTCCAATGCCAGTGGCGGAGGCGGGACTGTGTGTGTGACGTGTGAGCCGAACAGGAGATGACGGCTGGTGAATTCCGGCTGTTCGGCTCTCACTCGGCAGTCACACACACACAATCCCGCCTCTGCCATTGGCATTGGACCAGCTCTTGTGATAGACAGAACACTGGTCCAATGCCAGTGGTGGAGGTGGGACTGTGTGTGTGACGTGAGAGCCAAGTGAGAGCCGAACAGGAGATGACGGCTCGTGAATTCTGGCAGTGTTCGTCCCCCTCCTTAGCTTCAAGGTACACCTTCAGCGTATAACATGCACCCGCGATTTGCCCACTATTTTCAGGGGAAAAAAGTGTGTGTTATACGCCGATAAATACGGTATATAATTTTTCCTGTCGCATCATGGCAGCATACACCTTTGGGTTGTGGCCCTGCCCCACAACCTGATAGGACCATTTAGCTATTAATCCCAGCGAGGGCCCCCGCCCAGGTATTCTCTTTTTTTTCCTCACTCATCCCTGAGGACCTGACAAGGACATCAAAGATGAAGAACCCCTTACCGCTTTCGCCCCAGCCAGGTTCAGCCTCTCCTTGGTAGAAGTCCTATCCTGTACAGCCTCTAAATGAGCTCTATAGAAGGAACCCCACTCTGATGGTCTCAGGGGTATGTTGCCAGCATTTCACAAACCCTAAATAGTTTTATTCTGCAGCGACCTCCAGCTCTTCTGTGCACCCCTTTCAGCATTACACTAACCTGAGCCTTGTAGTCCTACAAGCATTCCGGTCCTCAGGGATGAGTGCCAGCTCCTCACAGACCTTAATCAGGTCTCTATAGCGGCCTCCAGCTCTCCTGTGTAACTGTCACGAAAAAAAAACACGTTTTTTTTTGCGCCCTGTAGTCCCACAACAGGCTCTGTCTATGGCGCTGAGCGTCCAATCACTTCCACGCATGCGCGGACAGGGGGGGTATCCTACAGGCTCACAATGGTGATTCCTGTGTCTTTCCAGCTTCCTAGATGGTGCTGGCTTGCTCGCGACGCTACGGCGCATGCGCGGTCATTGCGTCATCACCGAGCAACGGCAGCGGCAATTTTAAAAAACCCAAACTTTTTTTGCTGTTTTCTCTTGAACACTGCACCTGTCAACAGCGTTTTTTCAGTGGGATAGATTGCACTGCTGTCTCTTCCTTCAGGTAAGCTCCTCGGGTCACTTTACCTTTCTTGGTTTCACCTTTCCTACTGCCTGCATGCTCATTTCCTACTGTCTGTTGTAGGGGGGACTATATCACTCCTCATGGAGGTCACTGCCTAGGTAATATCCATTCTAGACCTGAAGGGCCTGGTAATTGAATTTGGGGGAACCCCCACGCTTTTTTTTTTTTTTTATCAATGACTTTTCTATGTATTGATAAAAGCCGACAATTCATTAATAGCCGCGAGTGAGTTTTAAATGACTTTTTTTCCTTCAAAAATGACATTTTGTGCAGACAGTTCTAAACACGGGAAACATGCGCCACTTTACATGCATATCATACACACCCCCCAGGAACGAAATTTAAAGGAAAATTTCACTTTTATTTTTTCATTTTAAGCATTATTAAAATCACTGCTCCCGTAAAAACGTCTATTATTTAAACTTTTTTTTGCATTGATACATGTCCCCTGGGGCAGGACCCGGGTCCCCAAACACTTTTTAGGACAATAAATTGCATATTAGCCTTTAAAATTAGCACTTTAGATTTCGAACGTTCGAGTCCATTGTATTTAATAGGGTTCTAAAGTTTACGCGAACATTCTGTCTGTTCGCAGGTTCTGGTGCGAACCGAACAGGGGGGTGTTCGGCTCATCCCTGGTGATCAGCAACTTATAGCGGGACTGTGATAGTATGGAGGGCAATCTGACACTAACTGACACTTTGTGAGAACCAGTGACACTAATACAGTAATCAGTGCTAAAAATATACACTGTCACTCTGGATCAACTTTTTGTATAGGATTGTGTACAAGGAATTGTATTATTTTTTTTCTTTTTTAGTTGAACTAGATGGACTTGTGTCTTTTTTCAGTCTGACTAACTATGTCACTGTACTAATGACACTGGCTGGGAAGGGGTTAACATCTAGGGCATTCAAAGGGTTAAATGTGTGCCTTAAGCTCCATACACACCATCAGATTTTCTGCAGATTTTTGTCTTCAGATTTACCAAAACCATGTAGTGCAAGGCACTGCCTGATTGCATACAAATTGAAACTCTTAAGCCCTGTACACACGATCGGAAATCCTATGGATTCTAATCGGATGGTTTTTTCCATCGGAAATCCAATGAGACTGTCTTCCATCAGTCTTGGCCACACACCATCAGTCAAAAAACCGACGGCAACAAAACGACGGGACGTACAACACGTACGACGGCGCTATAAAAGGGAAGTTCAAATCTAATGGCGCCACCCCTTGGGTTGCTTTTGCTGATTTCGTGTTACCGCGTGTTAGTAAAAGTTTGGTGAGAGCCGATTTGCGCTTTTCAGTCTCCGTGCTTTTCAGATCGTTTCCTGGTGTTCAGTTTGTGCTTGTGGGTTTGTATTTGTTCTTCAGTGCGTGCAGTCAGGTCGTTACTGCTTTGCAGTGTCTTCTTGGCCGTTCGTTTACTGTTTTTCAGGTCGTTCTTCTCAGGCCTTGCTGTTCCACGGTGCGTTCTGTTTGAGTTCGTTCTGACCAGCCGTCCGGTGTAAGACAATGTTTGAAGTGCGTTCTCGTTCTCGAGCTCGTGCTGGCTATGGACTTGGTGTTGCGGTTAACACTGTAACCCGAGTTCAGTCCGTGAACAGGGTGAGGAGGAGTTCATGGACCAAGAATTGGTTGCTCCAGCGTGACCAATTCTCTCATATGTCTCTGCTGCAGGAAATCCATGAGAAAAATCCTGATGATTTCAGGAATTATCTCAGGATGACGGACCCCGTTTTTCACCGTCTGTTGGATTTGCTGTCCCCCTATATCACGAGGCAGGACACTGTGATGCGCCAGGCGATCACTGCCGAGCAGAGGCTTATTGCCACGTTGAGATACCTGGCGACTGGGAGAAGCTTGCAGGACCTCAAGTTCACAACAGGCATCTCCCCCCAGGCTCTCGGGATCATAATTCCTGAAACGTGTTCTGCCATTATTCAGGTCCTGCAGAAGGACTATATGAAGGTAAGTTTGCTCCTTTACCATCACATTATATGTTTGGATTGTTTGCTAATGTTTTTTATTTCTTTCCTCCTTCCCAAATTTGCCTGTTTGTAATATCCTGGCAATGTCCCCATTTTCCCCATGCATGTTTTTTCCTCTAATGCCCTTTTTTGTGGCCTACATGCCTATTTTCCTTCACTAACCTCTCCAGCATGCTATCCTGGGCCCAAACACAGCTAGCCCAGTTTTTTACACCTGTTTTTTTGGGTCAGTGCCATCGTAGTTTTGCACCCCTCCCCCCCCCCCCTAAAATGTGTTCAAATGTTTTCTTTCTCCTTAAAGCTCAGCAGAGTGGTAGAGCCTTTATTTTGTGCCCCCCAAATCACCTCAAACCCCCCCCCTTAAAATATTTTCTAATGTCCCCTCAGCGGGGGTGAGTCACCTGCTAAGTGGGCCTTCTTTTTTAACCATGAAACACTCCCTTAAATAATAATGTTAGCCTGATGTTGGTCAACAAAGTCTTTGTGTAATCTGTTTGCCCTGTAAACTGAAAACGTACTAATGTCTTCTTTTTGTTTGACTCCACAGTTTCCTTGCACACCACAGGAATGGCAGACTGTGGCTGATCAATTTTCCCAGCGGTGGGACTTCCCCAACTGTGGAGGGGCAATTGATGGCAAGCACGTCCACATAGTGCCGCCACCCCGGTCGGGGTCATTCTATTATAACTATAAAGGTTTTAATAGTATTGTGTTAATGGCGGTGGTGTCGGCACGGTATGAGTTTTTGTATGTGGACGTGGGGAAGAACGGCCGGATGTCCGATGGAGTATTCGCCCAGACAGAGTTTCCTCACCGTCTGCACTCTGGGGGTCTTGCACTGCCTCCAGATGCAGACAACGTGGAAGGACTACCGTTTGTGTTCATCGCGGATGAAGCCTTTGGACTGGGACCACACCTGATGCGGCCGTTTGCCCAACGCACCCTCACCCCGGAGAGTAGGGTTTTTAATTACCAGCTGGCCAGAGCCCGGAGAGTTGTGGAGAATGCCTTTGGGATAATGGCCAGCCGGTTCAGCCTGTTTCAGACAGCAATACATATGGCGGAATACAAGCTGAACCACATTGTTTTCTGTTGCTGCATCTTGCACAATTTTCTCCGTCAGTTTTCGGCAACATATGTCTCAACAGTTGGGCCTGAGGCCGGTCCATCCGAGATGTCCATTATGACCGGCCTGGACACTGCCCGTACTGGCTTGGCCCCCCAAAGTGCCCGTGAAGTATGTGAGAAATACGTGGAGTACTTCACGGGTAGGGGGGCCATCGCAATGCCAGACCAGATCTGACCTTTTGGTTTTTTAAATAAAATATTATTATATTTCAAAAAATCTTGTTTTGTCATTCTTGTTTTTTGGGTTGATGTGTCTCCCATGTTCTTGTAGTGCCAAGTGTATTTGTCCTTAGTAAATAGCCACAATTGTCACTATAAAAAGCATTGATTTAGCTTTTTCAGAACTGCTATTGAGCATAGAAAGAACAAGCCACACCTTTTTGAGTGTCCCAGAAACTTTTTACTCTGTGCACCACATTTTTTTTTTAGGTTTTATAGAAATACAATGTAGAAAGTTTTTCCTCCCCAAAAATTTTGGTTTTATTTGGAGGTTTGTTTTGCAGAAACATGCATGGGTCAAAATATTAAACATGTGTCCAAAAAAGGAAATATAAAAATTCAACGTGAAAAGGAGAAACAGGAGATGGGGTGATGTCACCCCTGATCCATCCCAAATGTGAAGAACCCTGCTTTATTTTTGTGTCTGAACTGGGGATTTGCCACATGATCCCATGGCTAAGGTAAACATGTGCTATCTGCCATCATGGGGGATCAATGGACGTGCTTTGGGTGTGCAAACTCTTCCTCTCACCTACTTGAGTAGGGAGGAAGAGTTTGCACCCCCAAAACAGGGACATAGATATCCTGTGACAGCAGATAGCACCTGTTGAGTCACTGTGTGCATCTTCACATTTGGGATGGTGGGAATAGCAGTGCAAAATTTTAAGGGCAAAAAAACACAAAAACAGGGGGGGGTCAGACTATTCGCCCCAAAATATCTATAATGTTTTTATATTTTTGCTCAATCACATTAATTCTATTTCTCATAATGTCCATTTCACTACTACATTCCATTATTTCTTGAATAATTATTTGGGAATTAGCACTCGAGAATGGAGGATTTGGAGTTCCTGACACACCACCACGTTCATCCCCTAAAAAATAAAAAAAAATTAGAAAGATGCAGGCCCTTCATCTGTATTTACCTGGAAGTTGTGGTGACAGACACTGACCTGTTGTGGTGATAAGCTCCACCTCTCCTTCCTCCACCTCTCCTTCCTCCACCTCCGCTTCCTCAACATGCTGATCTTGGGGTGCTTTGGGATCTTGGGGGTGTTTATGTGGTCCGTGCTTCCTCGTCTCCTCAGATTGGTGTCCTCCCAGTCTCCTCTCCCCTATGGGAATGGGAAAAAAAGGTTTCCTTTAGCACACAGAAATTTGAGGGCAGAAATTGTATACATTGATTGGAAGTGGGGTGCAATTGATATTTGGGCCTGAGTTCCAAGATGAACACATGAGATCTTGAGAACTCTACTAAGCTGCATGCTTTTTTTTAGGGGCCTAAAAAACACACTTGGAGATCCACCAATTTATCCACTGGAGCACCTGTGTGTGACACCCTTCAAAATTTGGCCATGTGGCCCACACTATAGTATATTGCTCCTGAGCAAAAAGCTGTGTAACCAACTGCTTGAGAGTCATCTCCTTTACCCAGAATCCAGTTTAGCCTTTCATTCACATACTACTTTAGTTACAACACATCATCTAGCCAAATATGTGTAGAAACGTTGTTTTATTAAAATGAGGCATGACCACATGTGGTTTACGTGTATATGTGCCAAACATGTTTTTGGGAAGACGATCAAGTGTTTACAACGAAACATTACCAAATAAGTGGTCCCTCAACTTAACATAAAAGTTGCCATTTGCAAATGTGAAACCAGTCAAGCCAAGCACATGGAGCAAACACATGCAAGAATACATATTACAATATGAAAGAACACAGTAAAAAGAAAAGCTTACTTTTTTCAATGGTTTTTTTAAGCTTCCTATACTGCTCCGGCTCCCTCGGCTTCAGGTCAGACCACCTTTTACGGAGCTGCTCCTTGGATCTCCTGACCCCATATTTCTGATAGAGAGTCCTCGCCACTTTGTCCATTATTTGAGACTTCCTGAGATTAGGGGTGTCGTATGGCCCATGCTTCCCATCGTAATCTTTCCACCGCAGGATGTCCACCATCTCCACCATCTCAGCAAATGACATATTAGTCGTCTTGTATCTTTTATTCCTGGACCGGGCTTTCCTCGTCTGTACTTTCTAATAAAGAAGCCACCTGTGTCACCGACATGTCGTCGTATCCCACTGTGCACCGAACGTGAAGGGGCTGGGAAATGCAGGAAAAGACCGTCATGGGCGGGCGACGCGGTCGGAGTTACACGCATGCACAGGGTATAAAATGGTAACAAAGTTATTAGGGTTGCGCGGAGTAAGAACAAGCGGAAGTCCAGAAAAGACCACAACTATAATAAGGTAAGAAGTGAACTTGGGCCTGCAATGGCCTATAATGGTTCATGATTGTAAAGGCCAATATTGGGATAAGTTGAGGAGAATGGAATCTGACCTCTCATGTTTTTTTTATGTGTTTTGAACTTGCAGACAGTCGGCAATGCATGAACTCCGCGAGCCGGATATCATGTTGGTTTTTATTGAACTCCGTAACCTATGGGAAATTAAACATCCAGATTACCACAAGAGTGGTGTACGCCGGGCAACCATTCAAAAATTGGCGGATTATATGAAGCCCTGGGTCCCAGAGGCAGACTACAGTATGATGAACAATAAGATAAACAATATGCGGAATGCATATAAAAAAAAATACACTGAATGCCGCGCTTCGATGAGATCAGGAGCAGCAGCAGACGATGTAGTACAGCCCAAGCTGTGGTACTACAAGCACCTGCAATTTTTGGAAGACCAGATTGAGGCCAGGGAATCAATTTCCAGCCTTCCCTCAATCCTTCCTAACACCCTTCCCTCCAGCGTTCCTTCCACCCTTCCCTCCAGCGTTCCTTCCACCCTTCCCTCCACCCCTGCAGAGGTGGAGGAGGAGGAGCCACCTGTGCTTGAAGAGCGGGATCTTCGTTTCTTCAGCCAGGTATAGTATTTTAGAACATAATTATTGGCCTCAAAGTACTATTGTGATGAACTTGATTTATTCTCCCAAAATGATAACATATTCGTTGGGATTACAAAGTTGTTCTTCAAGTGCACCACCGAAAGATTGCTAGCGAATATTGTTTCACTGAACTTCCATTTAGAACAGTCAGGCCTGACTGCATAGGTAGACATTGCTGGGTGTTAGTCTACCCATGAGGGGAAGTAGCTTTAAAAGGGCAGCGCTAGAGTTGCATAGCAATACTTTATTATTCTGATTACTCTGTTTATGTTTATTGCAGGGATCTGCAACTTGTTATACTGTTGTTTATTACTTGCCCATTAGCCTCAGTAAAATATCTGGGTCAAGTACATTGGTGTCAGTTTCACTTACTTTAATAGAAGTTTTAAAGTATATCACTGTGTGTGTTTGCCATAGGACTGCGTCACCTAGAGTTGCGGTCACGCGGTCCTATCTCCCCTTACTAGCTGTGCCACGGGAGGGTAGAGCCGATTGCCAGGGGTTGACAGCGGTGCACTACAGGGCCCAAAACAAAACCAGCGGCTCTCTTAACTGGGGGTAGCGCTACATAAATGATTGTTAAAGTATCTAAAAAGAGGGGACAGAATGAAACTCTTTGCTAGTTCTCTAAAAAGCAGATTGCACCAGTCATGAGATCAAAATTGTGTGAGATTGATTCCCCAAAATATCTAACTATGTGCCTTTTTTCTACACAGGATGAGGCCAGCCAGGAGGAAGAGGCTCAGGAATGTGGCAGGGAGGAGGAGGCAGAGGTGAGTGTCAGCCAGGAGGAGGCAGGGCCAAGTGGCATGCAGCAGGTCCCCAGGCCTAGTAGCAGCACAGTGTCACAAGTGGCTCCCCTCCACATCAGACCTAAAAAAAAAAGTAGGATGACACAAGTGGAGTCACTCAAAATGATCCGTGATGCTGCTGCCATCATGAGGGCCCCCCTCAACCCTGTGGAGGGCTTTAGTACATACCTGGCAGGCAAATTAGTCCAAATGGAGGCGGGGCAACGTGCCCTCTGCGAGCACATTATCTATACAGCCGCACACATGGGGGGGAGGAGACAGCTGACTGAGGCCACCCATCTCTCACATCAGGCCAATCCTTCTCCTCCTTCTCCTCCTCCTCCTGACACATTACCACCCACAGTGGCCCGGTCTGCAAGGGTGTTTGGACGGGGCCGTGGAGGGAACGCTGCAGAGAGGCGTGGAGGGAACACTGCAGGGAAGCATGGAGGGAAGTGTACAGGGAAGAGCAGGAGGCGATTCTCTGGCTTCAAGCTGCTCTTCCAGAAGTTGCAGTTTGATGGAGTACCACAGCTTGGGATGATGTATGTCCTTTGCTGCTGCTCCTGATCTCATTATGTTGTTTATCTTATTGTTCATCATACTCATGTCTGCCTTTGGGGTCCAATGACTTCATATTTTCCGCTAATTTTTTAATTGTTGCCCTTCGTTTTTTATTTTATATTTTGCCAGAATAAATGGAGATTTAATTTCAGCCAAAATACTTGCCTGATGTGTTTTTTTTGGGAGTAGCAATAACATTTCCTAAATACAACGTGGAATTAATAACAAGGGACACCAACCTCCATGAGGGAAAAATAAAAGGAACATATGTTGTTGTGAGAAATTGACACCCAAAACAAAAGCAAAAAATAAACCCAAAAAAAAAAAAAGGATTCTAAAACTTTTTAAAAATTTGTGAGGTCTGCCTTTAAGAATAAATCATAATTATTGAGAAGATCACAAGAAAAAAGAAAGACAGACATAAGTTTGTCAGAACTCATGATAAAGATCAGCATCGAAAACGACATTTTAAACGCCATTCTAAAGCAAAAAACAATGCGCTGCATTAAACGAGGCAATAACTTGCAGAATGCCGAATGTGCTCTCTCCATTAGGAACACTAGTTTTACCAGAACGAGCGCTCCCGTCTCCTAATTCAGTCTGAGCATGCGTGGGTTTTTTATCCGATGGACTTGCCCATAGACGATCTGTATTTTCTATCGGTTTTTGATCCATCGGACAATTTTAAAACATGTTCTATTTTTTAAAACCGATGGAAAAAAGACCGATGGGTCCCATACACGATCGGTTTGTCCGATGAAAAAAAAACATCGGACGGTTTTCATTGATAAAACCGATCGTGTGTACAGGGCTTAAAGGTTTGACCTCATATTATATGGTTTTGGTAAATCTGAAGACAAAAATCTGCAGAAAATCTGATGGTGTGTATGGGGCCTAACAGTGCTTGGTGCATTCAGTGGGTGCTGTTTTTACTAAGGGATGTGCCAGTCTA
Organism: Rana muscosa; assembly: GCA_029206835.1. Lineage (NCBI taxonomy): Eukaryota > Metazoa > Chordata > Amphibia > Anura > Ranidae > Rana > Rana muscosa. Next base: position 1,210,975,516 of record CM055122.1, read on the forward strand.
TATTCCTTTGCAGGGAAACAAAAACCGGCACATCGCCACTGACAGGACAGAGCTCGGTATTGTTTACATTCACAGAGCTCCGTTGTGTCATTCTCTTCACCGATCAGAAGTTATGGGCGGTCAATCATTGGCCGAAACCCGCTGATCAGTTTCTGCTGTGACTAATCACAGCACAGAGGCCCGTGCGCAAGTGGGACCCCTTACCTGAAAGTTCTGGATCATGTAGTAGATACGCGATCTGGCTCAGGACAGCCTCTCTACCACCATAGATGCTCATTAGACAGTCGGCAAGCGGATAATTAGCGAAGACAGTCCTTACCCAACTACCTGGCTTGTCAAACTGATGGCCAATTGCTATTTGCCAGTCAAAGTGGGTCTGTTACTGTTTGATGTAAAAGCAGGTGTCACTGCTAAAGCTATCTGAAAAAAAGCCTTTTCAAACCTAAATGAGTCAAATGGGAGTGCTTCTGCTGTATCTAAGTCAAGTTAGTTATAAAAAAAAAATCAATTCAGTGAGAATGTCTGTAAAAATCTATAACGCCACATGTAACAAAGGCATTCCCTTAAAACATTTCTGTATTTTCAAAGTTGATCTCAAAGCCTTATGAAGATACACTCTCCCAACTGTTCTGTATTTTCCTTTTTTGCACTGGTACATATCCTCCATGGCAGTGCCCAGAATCCCATTCATATTTTTACAGTAGTTTGCATAATGACCAGAATTGACCAAGATTTGCACATCTCTAATGCCCCGTACACACGGTCGGAATTTTCGACAAGAAAAGTTCGATGTGAGCTTTTGGTCGGAAATTCCGACCGTGTGTAGGCTCCATCTGACTTTTTCTGTCGGAATTTCCACCAAGAAAAATTTGAGAGCTGGTTCTCAAATTTTCCAACGGAAAAAGTTCTTGTCGGAAATTCCGATCGTCTGTATGCAATTCCGACGGACAAAAAAACACGCATGCTCTGAATCAAGCAGAAGAGCCGCACTGGCTATTGAACTTAATTTTTCTTGGCTCGTCGTACCTGTTGTATGTCACCGCGTTCTTGGCGGTCAGAATTTCCGACAACATTTGTGTGACCGTGTGTATGCAACACAAGTTTGAGCCAACTTTCCGTCTGAAAAAAATCCACGGTTTTCTTGTCGGAATTTCTGATCGTGTGTACGTGGCATAAGTCTGGGTTTATAGAATTACCAACAAGAATTGCTGAGCCCTTAACGAATCAAATGCAGGCAGAGTCACCCATTACTGGGGGTGAGCTTCGAGTTCGAGTCGAACTCATGTTCGACTCGAACATTGCCTGTTCGCCCGTTCGCCGAACAGCGAACAAATTGGGGTGTTCGCGGCAAATTCGAAAAATCTATGGGAGAAATCTAAAGTGCTAATTATAAAGGCTTATATGCAAGTTATTGTCCTAAAAAGTGTTTGGGGACCCGGGTCCTGCCCCTGGGGACATGTATCAATGCAAAAAGAAGTTTTAAAAACGGCCGTTTTTTCGGGAGCAGTGATTTTAATAATGCTTAAAATGAAAAAATAAAAGTGAAATATTCCTTTAAATTTCGTACCTGGGGGGTGTGTATGATATGCATGTGAAGTGGCGCATGTTTCCCGTGCTTAGAACTGTCCCTGCAAAAAATGTAATTTTTGAAAGAAAAAAATGCATTTAAAACTGACTCGCGGCTATTAATGAATTGTCGGCTCCCGGCAATTCATACAAAAGTCATTGATAAAAAAAAAAAAAAAAAGCGTGGGGGTTCCCCAGAATTCAATTACCAGGCCCTTCAGGTCTGGAATGGATATTAAGGGGAACCCCGCAGCAAATTAAAAAAAAAATTGACGTGGGGTTCCCCCAAATATCCATTCCAGGCCCTTCAGATCTGGCATGGATTTTAAGGGGAACTCCGACCCAAATTTTAAAAAAAAATGGCGTGGAGTCCCCCTAAAAATCCATACCAGACCCCTTATCCGAGCACGCAACTGGCCGGCCGCAGGGGAAAAGGGGGGGACGAGAGAGCGGCCCCCCCTCCCTCCTGAACCGTACCAAGCCACATGCCCTCAACATGGGGAGGATGTCCCCATGTTGATGGGGACAAGGGCCTCATCCCCACAACCCTTGCCCGGTGGTTGTGGGGGTCTGCGGGCGGGGGGCTTATCGGAATCTGGAAGACCCCTTTAACAAAGGGGACCCCCAGATCCCGGCCCCCCCCTATGTGAATTGGTAAGGGGTACATTGTACCCCTACCATTTCACGAAGAAAGCGTAAAAAAATGTTTAAAAAAACACACAAACACCTTGAAAAAGTCCTTTATTTAAAAACAAAAACAAAAAAACATTCCAGCGGTGAAATCCAGTGTCCCGCGGCGATCCCGATGTCCAGCGCTGTCCTTCATTGGTTGTGCCTGAGCGGACCTGATGGGGAACTCCCTCTCAGTATTTTAAATGTATAGACCCGCCCCTTCTGAAGTTCCCCATCAGGTCCGCTCAGCGGACGAGATGCGGAACATGAGAAGGGGCGGGTCTATACATGTATTACCAAAGTGAGAGAAGTTCCCCATCAGGTCCGCCCCCTCGGTATGTCGGACCCGCCTACGTCATTGGCTTGAGCGGGGAACTTCCTTCACTATGTAAATTCAAATTTACGTCCGGTTCAGGAGGGAGGGGGGGCCGCTCTCTCGTCCCCCCCTTTTCCCCTGCGGCCGGCCAGTTGCGTGCTCGGATAAGGGGTCTGGTATGGATTTTTAGGGGGACTCCACGCCATTTTTTTTTAAAATTTGGGTCGGAGTTCCCCTTAAAATGTAAATTTAAATTTACATAGTGAAGGAAGTTCCCCGCTCAAGCCAATGACGTAGGCGGGTCCGACATACCGAGGGGGCGGACCTGATGGGGAACTTCTCTCACTTTGGTAATACATGTATAGACCCGCCCCTTCTCATGTTCCGCATCTCGTCCGCTGAGCGGACCTGATGGGGAACTTCAGAAGGGGTGGGTCTATACATTTAAAATACTGAGAGGGAGTTCCCCATCAGGTCCGCTCAGGCACAACCAATGAAGGACAGTGCTGGACATCGGGATCGCCGCGGGACACTGGATTTCACCGCTGGAATGTTTTTTTTTTTTGTTTTTTTTTAAATAAAGGACTTTTTCAAGGTGTTTGTGTGTTTTTTTAAACATTTTTTTACGCTTTCTTCGTGAAATGGTAGGGGTACAATGTACCCCTTACCAATTCACATAGGGGGGGCGGGATCTGGGGGTCCCCTTTGTTAAAGGGGTCTTCCAGATTCCGATAAGCCCCCTGCCCGCAGACCCCCACAACCACCGGGCAAGGGTTGTGGGGATGAGGCCCTTGTCCTCATCAACATGGGGACATCCTCCCCATGTTGAGGGCATGTGGCTTGGTACGGTTCAGGAGGGAGGGGGGGCCGCTCTCTCGTCCCCCCCTTTTCCCCTGCGGCCGGCTCGGATAAGGGGTCTTTTTTTTTTTTTATCAATGACTTTTGTATGTATTGCCGGGAGCCGACAATTCATTAATAGCCGCGAGTGAGTTTTAAATGCATTTTTTTCTTTTAAAAATGAAATTTTTTGCAGGGACAGTTCTAAGCACGGGAAACATGCGCCACTTCACATGCATATCATACACACCCCCCAGGTACGAAATTTAAAGGAATATTTCACTTTTATTTTTTCATTTTAAGCATTATTAAAATCGCTGCTCCCGAAAAAACGGCCGTTTTTAAAACTTCTTTTTGCATTGATACATGTCCCCTGGGGCAGGACCCGGGTCCCCAAACACTTTTTAGGACAATAACTTGCATATCAGCCTTTATAATTAACACTTTAGATTTCGAACGTTCGAGTCCATTGTATTTAATAGGGTTCTAAAGTTTACACGAACATTTTGTCTGTTCGCAGGTTTTGGTGCAAACCGAACAGGGGGGTGTTCGGCTCATCCCTGCCCATTACTAATCATAGCACAAAAATAAGCCTTGATATCTTGAAAAGTGCCTTTGCTGTTATGGCTATTATTTACAATGTACTGTAGAAGAATCAGTTATGCTTCATTATTTACAGAAGACAAACTGGATCTCTATTAGGCTATACCAGTTGCAAAAGGTTTAACATACAGTATTCCAATGAAGTGCTCCTACCATCCTTTAAAGCTGTGAACTCCTAGACTGGGTTTAAACTTTGACTTGGTTGGTGGCTTCCTTGTCCACACCCACTAGCAAGGAATGAGAGTAGTTGTCTTGGCGTTTATTTTTACATCACTGTAAGTTTTTGCTTTGACCTGGTATCTTTCCACTCTAACTCATAGGTTTCAGGGTTCTGCTGCTGTGATTGGTTGTCTGTACCAGGCCACCACACTGCTTCTCTGCAAAGTTGTTTTGTCTGTACCACACCTAGATGATCTTCATGGGCCTTATTAGAACTAATTGTCTCAATGCAGCTGAAATTACTGCTGTGTGTTCTCTTAAAAGGCAAACACCTTTCCGAGGTGACAACTCTGTTCTTCGTTGGCAGTATGGCTAAAGATGCAAAGGTAAGACAGATGGTTACTTGCATGTAGGTCAATATTTCTTGAGTCACTGGAACCACAGGTCTTGTGGTGTAACCATGAAGACTGGTGAACTAGATATCTCAAGTGGCTTCTCTTCTTCTTGGTCTTCCTGTCCCTCTTCTGTATTGAGGACAACATGGGACAAATTATCTGCTACTTAATTTAACTTTCCTAGCTTATCGAAAAATTTCAAAATTGTACTGAAACTGTCTGTCTGTACAGTAATGATCAAAAGTTTTTTTTTTTTTTTCAATCATAATTTATTGATGTTGGCTCACAGTGCACTTTCATCTCTTAGCTCCCTTACATTAATTATATTGGTTAGCAGATGACCCTCCTCTCCGAAAAATGTTTTTTTGCTTTGAGATTATTTTGTGTACGTACTTTTTATATTTATGGCAAAAGGGTCACATCTTGGAATTGAATAGAGATTTAATCTCAAGTTCCTCTATTATACAGGAAACCTATGAAATTACCTTCAGACTGAGAAAGTTCCAAATCATGTTTATTTGTTACGCAATTACATTACATAATTACGGAGAGCACACATACCAAGGCCGTCACAGTATGCTCTGAATTCAATACAGCCTAATAACCCCTTTTTATAGGGTGTCTTATCAGCAAGCCCACATACAGAACGACAGTACCATGCTGACCCGCGTCTCTCGGTATGTTTTCCTCATAGTACTGTATTTATTGGCGTATAACACTCACTTTTTTACCCTGAAAATAGAGGGTAAACTGTGCCTGCGTGTTATACGTAGGGGGCTGTGAAAAGTTTTTTTCCTGAAACTTCCCTCTTAAAGTTAGGGTGCGTGTTATACGCCGATAAATACGGTACTTGCACAAACATGTTTTCCTCATAGTACTTGAGATAAGCACATGGTAACATGGTATGCATAAACAAATCCATAATCGTCATTTTAGTTTCTATATTGTATAACCTTACTTTATATAATGGTTATAACTAGCCCTTCTACCATTATGTGTTTTGCCTATAATGCTGGCTATAAATGTATTTTGCACTATGATGTATGGTCCTGTAAAGATCATATTATTATCCTTATACAGAATTTTTTCGCAATGACTGAATATCAGGGTAGGGAATGGGATAGCCATATGACAGGCTACCTAAAAGAATTTGGGCAAAAGAACTAGTGGATTCTGAGCTTACTTCCCTGTTCTTTAGGCTCGGTTCACACCTAATGCTGATGCAGCTCCCAGCAGGGGATCCCGCATCCAATTCGCAATAGTGTGAACCCGGCCTCAATCTTGGTAACATTTTGGAAACAAAAATCTTTATTGTACCGGTATATAAAATCTTTTGATGAGGGAAGATATTAATCCCTTTGAACTACGAGTCCAAATATTTCCCACCTTTGACAATATAGAGACAGAATTCAAGAAGGAGTGGGAAAAGATCTTTACATTTTTTTAAAAAAATCTGATGGTGCTGCTTATTACAGAATATAAGAAGCAAATACCAAAATTAGATCTGGACCGAATAAGTACACAACTTTTGCCTCTAAAGATACATAGCTCCTATATGGAGAAGAAAAAAAAACACTTCATGATCAGCTAACAACAAGGAATTTTGATTAAAAAAGAGAAAAAAATTATTAGGGATAGAAACGCCTTTCAAGAAAGCAAAGCCTATTCCAGACAGGAAAAGTTTAAACAACACAACAACGTAACAACTATCACTTAAATGTTTCACAATCCACTTACAATATGTCATCTGTTTCTGCTTTTTCACAGGCCCCCTTTAAACATAGTGGCAACTGGCCCCCCAAAAGACAAAGAAATGGTGATGGGTCTTCTGAACAATCTGGAAAACAAACATCTTTGGAGAAAACTAAACACTCTGAATCTAACAACTCTGTGCACGGGTGTTCTGCCCCCTTGGTATCAGATACTGTAACACACATTGTTTGGTGATGGAATCCCCCTCTGTTTCTTCTGTTGATAATACTTATGGTGACAATTCTACTCAGGAATCCGACACAAGTCTGAGAGACTTTTCCTCAACCCCTTCCACACACATGCATCACAAAAATCCTGTTCAGACACACCACGTTCCAAACACAGCCAAGGGCCACAAGAATGTAGACACTCAGATGATAAAATAAAACACAGTGAACCTAAAATTAAAATAGTCAATATATCATCATATTCACTTACCATCTATGAACAAAAAGTGTTGAATAGGGGATTGAGTTTTTGCCCCCAAAAAAAAATTTTACAAATTTGAAATCATAAAAGGACATACTCTTCACAAGGAAACTTAGGTTGAAGAGTATGTATGAAAAATAATCTATACAATATCCCACAAAAGCTGAATATAATGGCATCGATCAACTAATATCCCTCCTTGAAGAAAATTAAAAAACAGATTTGATAGATCGGATTGATATCGATCACCTCTTGAAACAATGTGAAGAAGCTACTGTCGAACCAACATCATATATCCCACATCCCAGCATTGGACCCGCATTCTGTCTAATTACAGGCGCGGGGTCAGGAGGATGCAGGGCTGTGTGAGTGAGCAGAGCGGAGGAAATTTCAATGTAAGTTGTAACAGCATGCTATACCGCTCTGCGATCCCGCGGCTCTCCTCTTCCTCCATGCTCTCTGCCATCGGGGCGAGAATAGCTCCCGATCAACCCCAACCACCGGCGGTGCTCGCCCCCCCCCCCACTCCCAGGCAGCCCAGCTCCTCGCCAGACCTAAGTTTCCACTCACAGAATGCGAGTAGGCGAGTGGAAAATTTGAGGTCTGGCATATATATCGATCATATATTTCTCATATGGGATGGCCCAGAGGATCTACTTAAGATCTGCTTGGAAAGAATGAACAAAAACGACTTCAACCTGAATATCACAATGTCCTATGATGCCGGTGAGGTGACCTTTCTAGATGTAAAGGTCAAAAGAGAGGACAATGGCATGCTGGCCAGCTGTCTGTATCGCAAATCTACAGCGGGCAGTTCTATTTTGCACGTCTCGAGTTTCCAACCCAAACCCCTAGTATCCTCAATCCCATACAGTCAATACTTGAGAACTAGGAGGAACTGCTCCGATTTAACATCATTCTAGGAAACGTAGGGATAGACTTCGCGAGAGATGATATGCAAAAACATCCTTAAAAAAAGCATACAAAAAGGCACTCATTAAAAAGAAATGACCTTCTGTATAATAAGAGAAGCGATGAGTCAAATAACTCGATGAGAATTACCATGAAGTTTTCCAACCAACACAATTTTTTTTAAAATATTTTATTTAAATATTGTCATGTATTGTCTATGAACTCACAGGTTCGTACCTCCCACTTCTCTTATAACATACAGAAGGGCCACCTCAATCAGGGATCGAATTGTTAAAAGTGAGTTCAGAGGGAATATGCGACAGGATCCCTGTAAATACAAAGGCACCTACATGTGTGGGTCCTGCCACTAATGTAAATATGTGTACCAACCCCACCATCAAACTACCCAATGGCAAACCCTATAAGGCCAAGCATTTTGCAAACTCTAGGACCCAGGGAGTTGTATACCTATTATTATGTGATTGTGGTTCATTCTACATGGGAAAAACTAAGGTGGAATTTTGGAGGAGGGCCTACAGGCACAGCCACAGCATCAAGCCCCACAATCCCGAGTTACTATTAGGTCGACGTGATTGCACTACATGGTGGAAAATTCCCCAAAATTTACTTTTTGATATTGGATCAGATCCACCCCAATCCAAGAGGAGGAGACTGGAGCAAACTCCTCCTCCAGCGGGAGTTGAGGTGGATCCATAACCTTAAGGCCATGACATTCCCTGGCCTAAATAAAGCAACCAGTTTCAAACCCTTTCTTGAGAGCTTTGTATCAGTAGGCATGGAAAAATAGATCTCCAACCACAATTCCACCTATAAGTACCAATCAATTATGGTCTCTCTACTCTCCCTTTTTCCCTTGTCTCTGTTATAGCACAATGTACCTCTAGTCAGTTTCTATGATTGTTCTGCATGGGCATGTTGTGATGCATTCACATTATGCTCGATACATTGTTTTAGTTTTTTGGCCCTCCCCTTTCTTCTTCTTTTTTTTGTCCCATGTCCCAGCGGGACCCATGGGGTGTCATCCGGCATGCGTGGGCCTTGTTCACTGCATAGGGAAGGAACATTGTCCCTTCCCCCTTAACAGGGACCGGCCTTACACATCTGATCTGGCCCTGACACTGGGTGCAATATTACACCCGAGATGGGGGGTTGATTTGTTTGCCTCCCCAGTCACCGCTGGGATCCAGCGATTGGCTTATCCATGCCTGCCGGCACACCTGTGACACGGGACGACATCACGCACACTGGTTGGTTGCTATGGCGACTGCAGGGCCCTTCCCCATTGTTGGTCCGGCCTTCCATTGGCAGGTAAGTAGATGGAAGTGGGCGGGGTCCCCGCCCTTCGTTGTTAAGGCAATCTGCCCCTTCCCCCTACACGCTGCTGTTCCGGCGCCCTGCGACTTGTGTCATCCAGCGCATGGCTGATGACGTGGTGCTGTGTTCACGCACTGAGCCATGGATTATACTACATTACTTGCAGAGTCTTCCCTGAAGAAGGAGCTACATTGACTCTGAAACGTGTTGGATATTTTATCTGCATGTTTAACTCACATATAATGCATAGAGTACTGTACTATATGATTTTATGCATGTTTCAACTTTCTCTGCTATTTTATGTATGAACAGTCCTGTTCCTTTTTTAATAATGATACATAAATAAAACTACATCTTATGATACAATTTCTGAGGCTCTAAAGTCCCACTATATGGGGGTTTCCTCTTCTTTTCAATCAACATTTTAGAACACCTCAACTTTTACAGTTTTTGTATTAAAATGTATGCAGTTTAATGTCTCATTGCACTCTGAAAATAAAGAAACAAAAAAAAACAATTGGACATAAAAAAGAAATCATGGAATCCTTTTATTTAACAAAATGTAATCTAAATTTTGACTCATCAAAGTAGCCACCTTTTGCATATATAACACACAAACACAGTAGTTCTAACCAGGGGCGTATCATGAAATTAGTGGACCTGTGTGCAAGATAAAAAGTGGATGCCAGGCATTGATGAAAAAAAAAAATGCGGCACACGCAGCGTGCCGCTTTAAGTGCGTGAAATATTGGGCATGGCTTAAAGGGGTGTTGTTAAATAGAGTCTGAGTTGACTTAGTGCAGAATGTGGTAATATTAAAAAGGAAATGTGGATAAATTACTGCGCCACCAGTGTCCAAAAAGAGCTGCTGACACAACAATAAAGCCTAGTACACACGGCCGAGAATCCCATCAGGAAAAATAACTTTGTTTTTCCTGAGGAGATTCATGGCAAGCTTTTATTGCCAAGCCGTGCATACAGATGGCCATTCAAAAGAACCGCCGTTCTTTTGAATGGCAAGAACGCGGTGACGTCATCGACTACGACGAGCATGCGCTCGTCACATTCGATGCCGTCACGCCGCCATCTTGCTTCACCCTACACTACCCTTGTAAGCTACCACGCATGCGTCAAAGTCTCATCGAGCATGCGCGGGCTTACCGGAGGACAGGTAAGTTTCTACCTGCATACACACACACAGTTTTTTCGTCCGGAAAAAGGCCGTCGAGAATCCCGACGAGAAAATAGAGAGCAGGCTCTCTATTTTTGTCGTCGAGATTCCCGGCAGTTTTCTCGACGAGAAAACATACACGCGACTGATTTTCTCGGCAAAAAGCTCTGCCAGCAGTTTTCTCGAGAAAACCGGTCATGTGTACGAGGCCTAAGACTAATTGTAAACAAGGTGAATAGAAATGTGCAGCGCTAAGGAAAAGTGTATATCCTGGAACTAAATCCAGGAAAGATATATGTTCAGATAGTGAATATATGAAAAAACTAAAATGTAATCCCCAATATTCACAATCAAGGGAAATCACACACAATAATGATGTGACTGAAATTAAAACACAACACTAGTCTATGAGATATCACTATACCGGTTAATACAGCTGAATAAGAACATCTATCAAGATATCTAAAAATGTACATGTGTACTTAAAGCGGATTTCCACCCAAAATTGGAACTTCTGCTTAAACCACTCCTCTCCCCCTTACATTTGTCATGTAATTTTTTTGAAGGGGGAGTGGGGGCTTCAGTAGGAGTGGGACTTCCTGTCCCACTTCCTCCTTCCACCCAGGGACCGCTTAGGCGACACGTCATATCGCCTAAGGTGGGCCCTAGGCGATCACCTGGGACACGTGACAGGTCCCAGGCGATCGCCTGTCCACTCAGATTGCGCAGCGCATCTCGCGCATGCGTAGTGAGTGCCCGGCCGTGAAGCCGAAAGCTGTCACGGCCGGGTGCCCACAGTAGGAATGGAGGCACCGGCGGAGAAGGGGGGAGAGGATCAAGGCTCTGTTCGGCCGTGTCGCTGGACAGTGGAGCAGGTAAGTGTCTGTTTATTAAAAGCCAGCAGCTACACTTTTTGTAGCTGCTGACTTTTAATAGACATAAAAAAAGTCTGGAACTCCCCTTTAAGTGAATATTGACATAGTGTTAGCAAAAATCTTCATAGGTAAGTTCTCAAAAAAATATTTAAAGAACTTTGTTGATAAACAATATAGTCCACCAAAGGAGTCTATGATGAGATGGAAGGAATTAATACATCCCAGCAGCCTGTAGAAGATGATAATTCAAGTATTCAACAATGCTGACGACGCCCAGGGCTGTGATTCCCTCACCTAGGGAAAGGGTAGGTACTCTTACCATGAGCCATGGACTCACACACCGAGGGTGGTAAGTCGTACAAGCAGGGATACACGCATGTGTATCGGATTGCGGTCTCCTCAGATGACCAAGGGGGGAACGCGCTCCAACCTTCCTTCAGTTGATAACGGATACTGGAACCAGGAACCGTCACTGGAAGGGCCTCATACTGAATTGTATCCAAAAAACCCTCACCCATCAATAGTGAGGACAAAGATCAAAAAAAGGGTAGAAAAGAGAGGAAGCCTCCACGTGGCATAGATCAAAAATTTAAATTTTAATATAAATGTAGCGGGTATATGCTTTCTATATTTTTTTTCATCTGGTGGGGAGACTGTGATGGGTGGTTCCCTGGGGCCCACTAGGTGGCGTTGTCACTTTGGGCCCGGGGTTGAGCCATCATTGCGATGTCGTACCTCTTTTGGCCTCTCTCAGCGGTTGTATGGTGGAGCGGGGGAACCCGCCGTGCTTGCTGGGAGGGAGTATAAAGCGGGCAGCCATTTTTGGTGGCGGGAGTCGAGTCCCGGGCACCTTCAGCCTGAGGGCGGTGGTTCGTGTCGGTCCCCTAGGCGGCCTAGGCCCAGGCGACATTCGGAGATCGTGTTCCATCCCAGGCACCTTTAGCCTGGGGTGAGGTACTCGGATGGAGGTCTGGAGCTCAGTGCCCACCACTGAGTTCCACGAGGGAAGGAGGTCCTAGGGAACCCAGGGAGTGGGTACGCGAATCTGGAAGGCGTAATGGACCGGTGGGAGATACTTGCTTGAAGACCCGGTGCAGCATATTGCCAGTGACAGGGGAGCCTCCCATCGGAGACCGCCTGGAAGGAAATTCCCCCCTCGCTCGGAGACCTCAGCCCACTTTCATTAAGGAAAGTGGAGAGTTCATTGTGTCTGGGCCTACTCGCATCCACACCTCCTTGTCTTTTCTGTTCTCTAAGGGAGTTCAACTGATTGTGTTCACTTGAGAAGAATAAAGGAGTGTTGGACTTTGATGGTGCGGGGCTCATTTTTTGGCGGACATTGTTCAAGGTAATTCTCTTCGGAGACTCCAGGTGCAGAACACTGACCCGAAGGTAAAGAAAGAACTTTTGCTTATACCACACAACTAACTGTGGTGAAGGCTTGGCGTGGTGACCCCGCTCTCTCTCCTCTAAGGTACCCCTAGACAAGAGACAGACGAGCTGAGAGAAGAAGAGGGGAGAGAGGAGGCCACTACACGTGGGGGCTCGGGTCCGGTATAGTGTTTGTGTTACTACGGAATTGAACGTGTCTGCCTGCAAGAGTTACGAGTAGGCGGGCCATCATTGGCCGAAGTGCATCCCTGCTCGAAGTCGTGGACATGACCCAGTGAAGGGAAAGGCCCACGCAGAAGAGAGAGGAAAGGGGGAAGCTCAGCCGTGTGAAGTAGTACACGTGGGGGTTTCTATTGCACTGCGCCACCAGGCACACCCCCACCGCTTAGTTCGTGGGCGTGACTCAGAAAAGAAGAAAAGCCCGCGAACTGGAGCAAAAGGGAGGAGTCCAGTACGTGTGAGGGGCTACATGTGGGACGTTGGCGCAAAAACCTTGCAGTGTGCGATGGATCAGCAACAGGTCACCATGTTTGGACATACATCGTGGATTCCGGTTCACCCCTCTACCACGACACTGACTGCTGCTGCTCCGGTTACGGATACGGGGATCCGGCTAAAGCCAAGGGGTCGATTCGCCTTGTATTCGTGCATGGACGTTGAGGCCCTGGGTGTGATTTGTCCCGGCTGTTCGGGACTGGTGTGCCAACTGAAGCCGTTCGGGCGATGCAAGGCCTGTGGGGAGTTCCTTTTTGAAGTGGATCCAGCGGTTGAGAAGCCGAGAACCATTTACCCCGGCCATGCTGCAGGCAACACCACTCAAAGAGGAGGAATCACTGCTTTGACAGCCATCCCTGCGCACACTGCAGTGACCGCGGAGGAGGTCGTGAATACTCAACGGGAGAAATCCGAGGATGCTGACTCGGTCACCACTGTTTCGCAGCGTCCACCACCGAAGAGAAAGACCAGTATGGTAGCCCCGACCAGCGGTTGTGGTGGACCATCTCGCCCGCTTACGCCCGGCCCGGATGGATCCGCCGATAAGAGTTCCGGACGTCCCGCTTCAAGTAAAGGCCGAGGTAAGCCAGGCAAAGAGATTTGGTGTGTGGGAAGAGGTGGCAATGCAGTCTCCACTACAGGCTACTTGCCCACGGAGGAGTGTGACACCTCTGACCTGGAGTCACTCTCGGATGTGGGAGACGATGTTGCTATTGATGAACTGTTTGCAGAAAAGGGCTGGGACAAAGTACCTCTCGCTTTGTCCCTCAGAATCAGGGACCCACCCATGTCTACGGGGGATAGTACACCCCGGGTGGAGGCACCGGCGCCTGAAGAGGGGTCCCGTTCCCAACCTGCCCTTACATCCCCGGTATCACCTACACCCAAGACCGGGGAAAAGAGACTGTTGTTGCGGGCACCTATGCCCAGATCAGATGTGATCAAGGTCCCTCGCCACCCGGACTCGATAGTTTTGCCTGGCGAAGGGGACAAAGCCACCATGCCTCCTCTGGCGAGACTACAACGCTTATTTGGCCAGAAGGTTGCTGCTGAGTATGGATGGGAGTATCCGTACTTGTCCATGGAGTTCTTGTATGAGGTGGAAGTGTGCCGGGAACGCTGGTACAATGACTTTGTGTGGACCCACCTTCAGGTTCCACACGCCCGCAGGTACCTGGCATGTTCCCCAAAGGCCTCTCAGCGTTTTAAAGACTGCAAGGCAGAATGGATGTTGGGACGGCACATCCATGCGGACAAGGTGTTGATCCGGCGCAAGGAAGGGGAGGATGTTGAGTACCATCTGGAGACCATGGATCAGCACTTGAAACCACTTGTTCTGCCGCATCCCCGCTTCTATCTGTAGAAGAGAAAAGACTCTGTTCTTGTTCTTTATGCTGCTGAACTTTCTGGGGCCTGTTGTCCTTGTTACCCAGAGGAATGAAGGACTGTTCCTGGTTTGTTCTTCACTTTTTTCAGCAAGAGATCATGGACTCTGGGGTATATAGGGCTCAGGAGAAGAAGGAATGTTCCACGAGTGCAGTTACCACGATGCTGTCACCAGGTGGCAGTGTTGTGCATCGTTAACACTTTTTCACACACTCACTCTATGAGAAAAGGGATTTCTTCATGAAGAAGTTCCTTTCCTCTCACACGAATACATGTCTCAGGGTTTATGTGTGTTAATTTTCTTTTTTTTCCTCTGCAGGAGAGCATCCCATCAAGACCACTGAGTATGGGGTGGGTCTTAATCAGGATGGGTGGGGAAAAGTGTAATGTGAATATGTGATTCTAAAAAAAAAAAGTTATGGTTGAAATGTTGTTGTTTCCTTTCCCTTTCATGAAGGCTCAGACACAATTGCTTCAGTGACTGACCAAGTTTTCAAAAGCTCTATTTTGTACAATTTGTAGTTGGTTTCTGGACTGGACTATGTCAGCCGTTGAGGGCATAGTTTGCTCCAGACACTGGGGACCAGTGTCAAATCACCAGGGGGAGAGTGTAGCGGGTATATGCTTTCTATATTTTTTTGAATCTGGTGGGGAGACTGTGATGGGTGGTTCCCTGGGGCCCACTAGGTGGCGTTGTCACTTTGGGCCCGGGGTTGAGCCATCATTGCGGTGTCGTACCTCTTTTGGCCTCTCTCAGCGGTTGTATGGTGGGGCGGGGGAACCCGCCGTGCTTGCTGGGAGGGGGTATAAAGGGGCGGCCATTTTTGGTGGCGGGAGTCGAGTTCTGGGCACCTTCAGCCTGAGGGCGGTGGTTCGTGTCGGTCCCCTAGGCGGCCTAGGCCCAGGGGACATTCGGAGGTCGTGTTCCATCCCAGGCACCTTTAGCCTGGGGTGAGGTACTCGGATGGAGGGTCTGGAGCTCAGTGCCCACCACTGAGTTCCGCGAGGGAAGGAGGTCCTAGGGAACCCAGGGAGTGGGTACCCAAATCCGGAAGGCGTAATGGACCGATGGGAGATACTTGCTTGAAGACCCGGTGCAGCATATTGCCAGTGACAGGTGAGCCTCCCATCGGAGACCGCCTGGAAGGAAATTCCCCCCTCGCTCGGAGACCTCAGCCCACTTTCAGGAAGGAAAGTGGAGAGTTCATTGTGTCTGGGCCTACTCGCATCCACACCTCCTTGTCTGTTCTGTTCTCTAAGGGAGTTCAACTGATTGTGTTCACTTGAGAAGAATAAAGGAGTGTTGGACTTTGATGGTGTGGGGCTCATTTTCTGGCGGACATTGTTCAAGGTAATTCTCTTCGGAGACTCCAGGTGCAGAACACTGACCCGAAGGTAAAGAAATAACTTTTGCTTATACCACACAACTAACTGTGGTGAAGGCTTGGCGTGGTGACCCCGCTCTCTCTCCTCTAAGGTACCCCTAGACAAGAGACAGATGAGCTGAGAGAAGAAGAGGGGAGAGAGGAGGCCGCTACATAAAAAAACTTACAAACACTGTCAGATGCGTACAGATAAAAAATGATCACATATGATGAATCAAAGTAATCGCAGTGCATAGGGCTTTAGCAAGCATGAAAGCCAACGCGTTTCGTCCTACAGGACTTCCACTGGGGCATGAAATAGGGAATGTACAGTGCAGGGTGTACAGCGGTGGGTATTATGTGCAGGAGAGAGGTGTGGAGTGTATGGAGGTGGGTAGTATGTGCAGGAGATGGGTGTGGAGTGTATGGAGGTGGGTAGTATGTGCAGAAGAGGAGTTCGGAGTGTATGGTGATGGGAAGTATGTGCAGGAGAGGAGTGCGGAGTGTATGGAGGTGGGTAGTATGTGCAGAAGAGAAGTATGGAGTGTATGGTGGTGGGTAGTATGTGCAGAAGACAAATATGGAGTGTATAGTTGGCGGTTTTATGTGCAGGAGAGGAATGCAGAGAGTATAGAGATGGATAGTATGTGCAGGAGAGGAGAGCTGAGTGTCTGGAGGTGGGTAGTATGTGCAGGAGAGGAGCGCTGAGTGTCTGGAGGTGGGTAGTATGTGCAAGAGAGAAGTATGGAGTGTATGGCGGTGGGTAGTATGCGCAGGAAAAGAGTGCAGGGTTTATGGCAGTGGGTAGTATGTGTAGGAGAGGAGTATGGAGTGTATGGTGGTGGGTATTATGTGCAGGAGAGGAGTATGGAGTGTATGGTGGTGGGTATTATGTGCAGGAGAGGAGTATGGAGTGTATGGTGGTGGGTAGTATGTGCAGGAGAGGAATGGGGAGTGTATGGAGGTGGGTAGAATGTGCAGATGAGGAGTGCGGAGTATACGGCGGTGGGTAGTACTGTATGTGCAGGATAATGTTCAGTAGAACAGTTGATTAATTAGAGCGGAGACTGTGAGCCAGGCCTTCTCGTCCAACATCAGTGCCTGACCTCACAAATGCGCTTCTGGAAGAATGATCAAACATTTCCATAGACACACTCCTAAACCTTGTGGACAGCCTTCCCAGAAGAATTGAAGCTATTATAGCTGCAAAGGGTGGGCCAGCTCAATATTGAACCCTACGGACTAAGACTGGGATGCCTTTAAAGTTCATGTGCATCTAAAGGCAGGTGTCCCAATACTATTGACAATATAGTGTAGATAGCCACTATATATATATATATATATATATTGTGACAGCAGGAAGGTAAAGTCACCTGGTTGCATCCAGGGGGGTAGATATATTTCGCCCAGATTCAGGCTTTACGCTGACTTATACAACTAGATGGAGAGTTGTATAAGGCTAGTGGGCTCATGGATGACTCATACCTCTAGGGAGAGTGTGGGGCGTCGTACAGACAGGGAGTTGATGAGGCCAGCTGAAGCTTGTCAGCTCATTTAGGCCTCTATAAGAACTCCCAGATTCATTAGGTGTTAGCTCATGCCTGGAACCAGACCTGTGTGGACTGTCTAGGGAGAGTGAACCCCTGTGCGGTGAGGCAAAGCCTGTGTGGCTATTTGTTTGGACTTTTACTAAACCAGGGACTTAGGGACTAGGACAGCACTAGGCTGATCCCAGTTGTTAGTTAGGAAACCTGTATGTTTAGTCAGAGGTCAACTTGACCAGGATTTATTTTGGTTATGTTTCTTTTGCTTTGCTGTGTTTTGTCACTGTAAATAGAAAATAAACCGCACCTTTTTGATTTTGAAAACCACAACCTCCGTTTGCTGGGCCTGTTTTGTGTGGGGAGCCCATCCCGGGGGTCACACACACCCGCTGCCGAGCTAACCCCCTCACAGTTGGTGGAGAACCAGTGGCAGTTTTTTTTTAAGCCAGCATGGAGGAGATACTGAAGCAGCTGGCTCTAGCAAATGCCAATCAACAGCAGACAAATGCAGGTTTGCAAAAGAGCCTTGCAGCTCAACAACAGAGCCTTGCAGCCCAGCAGCAGACAAACGCAACTTTGCAACAGAGTCTGGAGGCTCAGCAACGAGCCCAGCAGCAATCTGAGGCCCGCTTCATAGACCTGTTGCAGAAGCAAGAGCAGAGACTACAACAACAGATGGAAGCAGTAATGCAGCAACGTCCGCAGACCAGTGAGGAAAGCCGTCCCACTAATACCGCGTCCTTTGGGGTGAGTCGTTTATTGACAAAAATGACTGGAGAGGATGATCCAGAGGTATTTTTGACCACATTTGAAAGGACCGCTGAAAGAGAAAAGTGGCCTGAGGAGCAGTGGGCTGGACTGGTGGCTCCTCTGTTAACTGGTGAATCGCAGAAAGCTTACTATGACCTAGAGCCTAACCAAGCAAAAGACTATGTGATGCTAAAAGCTGAAATATTGGCAAGGCTGGGTGTCACCCAGGCTGTCCGGGCTCAGCGTGTGCATAACTGGACTTTCCAGCTTGGAAAACCCCCCAGGTCTCAAATGTATGATCTCATTCACCTGAGCAGAAAGTGGCTACAGCCAGAGACTTTGTCCGCACCAAAGATTGTGGAACGTGTTGTAATGGATCGGTTTTTGAGAGCTCTTCCTACTGCCATCCAAAAGTGGGTAAGCCATGGAGACCCAGAGACGGCCGATGGTCTTGTGGATCGTGTGGAGAAATACTTGGCTACAGAGAACCTGACGGCCTCTTCCAGAGACACTCGGACTTTCCACCCTAAGACCAGACCATCCCCAGGGGCGGATAAGAGGATTCCAAGGGGTGAGGGTGGAGAGAGTGAGAGGGTGGGAGCTCTACCCCAAGTTTGGCGAGAACAGCCTGGGAAATCAGCGGCTCAAGAGGCGGCAAGAAGGATCGTTTGCTACCGCTGCCGGCAAGCGGGACATATTGCAGCCAATTGCCCGGTTGTGGAGGAACCCATGCAGTGTGACTTTCTGACGGGCAGACGTCAGTCGCTGTGTGCGACAGTCGCATGCACTGCCATTCGAGGAACTGAGAAACATTTATGCAAAATGTGTGTTAATGGTAGAAATGTTGTGGTATTGCTGGATTCAGGTAGCCTTGTGACCCTGATAAAGGCTGAGTTAGTTAAAACAGAGGTCTCTGGGAATAGCAAGGTAGCTGTTATTTGTGTGCATGGGGACACCCGAGAGTATCCAGTGACTACAGTGTGTTTCGAGACCCCCAAAGGTACCCTCTCTCATCCAGTGGGCTTAGTATCTCAGTTACCGCATGACGCCATTGTGGGAAGGGATTTTCCGAAGTTCTGGGAACTGTGGGATGATCCTGAGCCCCTCACTGGTGCCCCTATGTACCAGGAATGTGATAGCCAGAACTCCCCTGAGAGTGGTGAGGACTCTCCGGAATTTCCCTTATCAGTATTGGCAGGGGAGACTCAAGAAACTGGAGAGGAGCCCACCTCCTCAGACGAAAACCTACCGTCTGTGGAGTTTTCTGATCTTGAGGTTCACAGGGAAAACTTTGCCACAGAACAGTTGAAAGACCCCGCCCTAATAAAGGCACGGGAAAACGTAGTGAAAATAGATGGCGAGTTAGTGAACCCAGATAATACCTGCACTTACCCATACTTCAGCGTAGAGAAGGACCTACTGTATCGGGTGGCAAAAAGGGCAGAAGAAACCGTTGAGCAGCTTGTGGTGCCCAAACCTTACAGGAAGTTGGTGTTGGAGTTGGCCCATGGGCACATTCTTGGAGGTCATCTGGGGACAGAGAAAACCCGAGAGAGGGTTCTACAGAGATTCTATTGGCCGGGGGTGATGAAGGACGTAGAAAATTATTGTTCCTCCTGCCCTGTGTGTCAGAGGTTGGCCCCGATGCCACATTTCCGTAGCCCGCTGGTCCCTCTACCCATCATTGAGGTCCCGTTTGAGAGGATCGCCATGGATTTGGTAGGTCCTATAATCAAGTCCGCTAGGGGGCACCAGTACATATTAGTTATAATGGACTATGCCACCCGTTATCCAGAAGCGATCCCTCTCCGAAATACCTCGGCCAAAACCATAGCCAAAGAGCTATCTCTTGTTTTTAGCCGGGTGGGTATTTGTAAAGAACTGCTTACGGACCAAGGTACACCCTTTATGTCCCGGGTTATGAAAGAGCTGTGTAAATTGTTCAAAGTGACGCAATTGCGTACGTCTGTGTATCACCCCCAAACCGATGGGCTGGTTGAAAGATTCAACAAAACCCTAAAACAAATGTTGAAGAAAGTGGTGGATAGAGATGGAAAGGATTGGGACTGTTTACTTCCTTATTTGATGTTTGCTATTAGGGAGGTGCCCCAATCCTCTACGGGATTCTCCCCCTTTGAGTTACTGTATGGGAGACACCCAAGAGGGCTGTTGGATATTGCCAAGGAAACTTGGGAAAGTGAGAGTTCTCCCCACAGGAGTGTGATTGAGCATGTCGCCCTGATGCAAGATCGAATTGCACAGGTAATGCCCATCGTGAAGGAACATTTGGCCCAAGCGCAGTTGGCACAGCAGAGAGTGTACAACCGTGGAGCCAAGACCCGTACCTTTTCCCCGGGGGATAGGATATTGGTACTTGTCCCTACGGTTGAAAGTAAATTCCTTGCCAAATGGCAAGGCCCCTACGAGATAATGGAAAAAGTGAGCGAAGTGAATTACAAGGTCAGACAACCAGGAAGGCGAAAGCCCGAACAGATCTATCACGTTAATCTGTTGAAAGCCTGGAGGGATAGAGAGTCCCTAGTCGCAGACACTTGGTCACCAGCTCAAACTGGTTGCGTGATTCCTGAGGTTGGAATAGCAGCCACCTTGTCACAACCCCAACAACAGGAGGTTAAGGAGTTTGTGCTTCGCAACAAGGAGGTATTCTCTGAGCTGCCGGGACAAACATCTGGGGTAGAGCATGACATCATTACCCCGCCCGGTGAAAGGGTGAAGTTAAAACCCTATCGGATCCCAGAGGCTCGACGGGAGGCAATACGGGAGGAAGTACAGAAAATGCTGAACTTAGGGGTGATAGAGGAGTCCCAAAGTGATTGGTCTAGTCCCATCGTGTTGGTGCCTAAACCGGATGGGAGCTGGCGATTTTGTAACGATTTTCGTCAGTTGAACAAAGTTACAAAATTTGACACCTACCCCATGCCACGTATAGATGAGTTGATCGACCGGCTGGGAACAGCCCGATACATGACGACTCTTGACCTCACAAAAGGGTATTGGCAAATCCCCCTGGCCAAGTCGGCCAAAGAGAAAACCGCATTTGTAACCCCAGACGGGGCGTTCCAATATAAAAGAATGCCGTTCGGGTTACAGAATGCGCCGGCCACATTCCAGCGGAAAATGGACCAGATGCTGAGGCCCCATCGGAAGTATGCTGCGGCTTACCTGGATGACGTAATTGTCCATAGCACAGATTGGGCCTCACATCTGCCAAAAGTGCAAGCAGTCCTGGACTCTGTTCGGGAAGCGGGGTTTACGGCTAACCCCAAGAAGTGTACCATTGGGCAGGAGGAGGCCAAATATCTTGGGTACACCATTGGGAGGGGAGTAATAAAACCCCAACTCAACAAAGTCGAGGCCATCCAGAGTTGGCCACGTCCCAACAGCAAGAAGCAGGTACGAGCCTTTCTGGGAATCGCTGGGTATTATCGGCGATTCATTCCCCACTTTGCTTCTAAGGCTGTGCCCCTAACCAACCTGACGAAGGGGAAAGGGTCGGTCATGATTAAATGGACCCCCGAGGCTGAGGCAGCATTCCAATTCTTGAAACAAGCCTTATGTAGCCAGCCAGTGTTGTACTCACCCGACTTCTCTAAAGACTTTGTCGTACAAAGTGATGCGTCAGATGTGGGGTTAGGAGCAGTATTGTCCCAGGTCTGGAACGGGGAAGAGCACCCAGTCATTTACCTCAGCAGGAAATTGAAGTCCCATGAGGTAAATTACGCCACCGTTGAAAAGGAGTGTTTAGCGGTGAAGTGGGCTCTAGATTCCCTTCGGTACTACCTGCTAGGTAGGCACTTTGACATGGTTACGGATCACGCTCCGTTAAAGTGGATGGCTCAAAACAAGGAAACAAATAGAAGAGTAAATAGGTGGTTCCTGGCCCTACAGGAATTCAACTTCACAGTAAAGCATCGCCCTGGCGTTCAAATGGGGAATGTGGATGCTTTGTCTCGAGTACATGAATGCCTGATTGCTGGTGTTCCAACCCCGAGGTTAAAACAAGAGGGGGGGGTATGTGACAGCAGGAAGGTAAAGTCACCTGGTTGCATCCAGGGGGGTAGATATATTTCGCCCAGATTCAGGCTTTACGCTGACTTATACAACTAGATGGAGAGTTGTATAAGGCTAGTGGGCTCATGGATGACTCATACCTCTAGGGAGAGTGTGGGGCGTCGTACAGACAGGGAGTTGATGAGGCCAGCTGAAGCTTGTCAGCTCATTTAGGCCTCTATAAGAACTCCCAGATTCATTAGGTGTTAGCTCATGCCTGGAACCAGACCTGTGTGGACTGTCTAGGGAGAGTGAACCCCTGTGCGGTGAGGCAAAGCCTGTGTGGCTATTTGTTTGGACTTTTACTAAACCAGGGACTTAGGGACTAGGACAGCACTAGGCTGATCCCAGTTGTTAGTTAGGAAACCTGTATGTTTAGTCAGAGGTCAACTTGACCAGGATTTATTTTGGTTATGTTTCTTTTGCTTTGCTGTGTTTTGTCACTGTAAATAGAAAATAAACCGCACCTTTTTGATTTTGAAAACCACAACCTCCGTTTGCTGGGCCTGTTTTGTGTGGGGAGCCCATCCCGGGGGTCACACACACCCGCTGCCGAGCTAACCCCCTCACAATATATATATATATATATATATATATAAAATTATTTGTTATATGTATACTATAGAAAATGTTTAAGACTTGGGTCCTTTGCATTAGGTGAGGTAGGTAAATCTAGTAACTTTCGTTTCTCAATATAAATTGATCCAAGTAGCCTCCCCTAGGGTCCAGTGGACATGTCCCAAAGGCATGAATTTAATCCAGTTTATATAAAAATTACCTTGGGTAATGTCTGCTAACAGGGGGGTAATTTTACTGTTGACAAGATAAATATTATTCTATATTTATTTTCCTGTTTGGTTTTCACTTAGCACGCCCCCATATCTGCACTGCATCAGGCATATAATGCCTATGGTTAGGCATGAGGCAAAGGTACTAGGTCTTAAAGTCATACCATGAGAATCACATTTCCCCCTACTCTCACCCAGGGGCATTGACTGCAATTGCTGCATTTAAATGTCCCCTTCCCTGCAGGATGGCTACTGACCAATTTGTCCCAAATAGATATTGGTCTAAGTAGGTATCATTTATTTAATTGGTGTTTCCTTATGCTGATTTTAAGATACAGTATCGTTTTCACATACCGGGGTCCCCGACTTACAAACGCCCGACTTACGAACAACTCCTACTTACGAACGGAATGCTGTGGGGACCATCTGCCGTTCTGCGCATAAGCGGCCAGACGGAGCCTCGGAAAACATCGGAAAATGCCGGAAATGTCCGTAATTGCCGCTCTGCGCATGCGCGGCTATTCGACGAAACAACGGAAAAAATCGGAAATGTCCGTAATTGCCGTTCTGCGCATGCACGCCCCAACTTACGACCGGGTTACAACCAAGGGGAAAGTCCCTAACCGTTCGTAGGTCGGAGACCCCCTGTATTCAAAAATACACTTGAATTTTCTAAAGTTTTGTTGTTGAAATTCTGCTTTTCTATAATTGATGATTTACATCTGTAACATTCAGGGGAGTAAAGAACAAAGAAAATGTACCGCTTCAAGCTACTGGACTCCGATGATTGCTTCCGCCCTGTTACACTGACAGGTGCTGGCTATGCACTGGTCCATAAGAAAAAGAAAGGTCCTGGACTGCCACACTCAGTAAAACAATTTATTGAAAAATGTCAAATCCAAAAAATTAATCCATAAGTGCCAAAAACAAACCAAAACAGATAGTGGACATGCAGGGGCCAACGGCTGACGCGTTTCACATCATAACTTGATGCTTACTCATAACTGAAGTGTGTGGGAGCCCAACAAGTGTATTAAAGGAAAACAAGAGAGACCTCACAGCAATCAGGTATGCAATGTCAGTTTATGCAATGTCTAGAACATCCTTTAACCAGTGCACCCTTTGTAACACATTATAGTTGTTGGTACACCTGTCACGAATCAGCACCTTAGCACATACATTATTCTGCATTTATTCATCTAAACATGTTAAATCATTTAAATCTCAATGTATTATTTTAATAATATATATTTTCAGCATTGCTATTTTGTAACACATTCACATGTGGCTGCTTTACATGCATGTTTACATATACATAAAGAAAAAGCAGGTGACCCATTGAGACCCATAGATGCCATAACCATGCCTCCATCCCTGTTACATTAAAAATGAAGAAAGAAAGTGGGCTGTGGGACTTTAAATGAGGCATGGATGGGCGTAGGAAAAAAGTCTAGGATATCAAAAATGAGTAAACATCACTGTCCCGTTGGGGAATAGTCTGTAGCCATGTATACATGCTGCATAGTCAGTCTGAAGAATGGAAATCAAGGCATGGATATAAATATAAAAATGTATTGTATCATGGTAAAAGTACACATAGATCATGCAAACAAAGGCATAATGTAAATAGAGGTTATCACATAGACATAATCAAAATTCATTGTTGAGACATGGCTGAAGCAAGTAGTGACTGTTAAATGGACATACAGAAACAGTGAAATTAATTATCCAATTGAAAAGTCAAGAATACACTTTGTAGATTCATAGTTGGGCAGGCTTTACTTGGCATCCCTGAGCATGGACTCGACGCGTTTCTTGGCGGGTGAAACAGTGCATCCAGGACCACCACTCTACGCCATATTTCAAATGCTTGGGACAACCCCATTCCGGGCTTTGCCATTGGTAATGTATCAGACCACCTGATTCTGTTATTTTGTTTCAAACATGACATCATTTTTTTCAAGACTTTATTTGACCTGTCTATCCATCTCCCCTTTTAGTCAAATGATATGCACCCCACTCCTGATGACTGGCTTTAAACGCCAAGAAACGCGTCGAGTCCATGCTCAGGGATGCCAAGTAAAGCCTGCCCAACTATGAATCTACAAAGTGTATTCTTGACTTTTCAATTGGATAATTAATTTCACTGTTTCTGTATGTCCATTTAACTGTCACTACTTGCTTCAGCCATGTCTCAACAATGAATTTTGATTATGTCTATGTGATAACCTCTATTTACATTATGCGTTTGTTTGCATGATCTATGTGTACTTTTACCATGATACAATACATTTTTATATTTATATCCATGCCTTGATTTCCATTCTTTAGACTGACTATGCAGCATGTATACCTGGCTACAGACCATTCACCAACGGGACAGTGATGTTTACCAATTTTTGATATCTTAGACTTTTTCCCACGCCCATCCATGAGTCTATGCTCTGGGATGCCAAGTAAAGCTTGCCCAACTATGAATCTATTAAGTGTATTCTTGACTTTTCAATTGGATAATCAATTTCACTGTTTCTGTATGTCCATTTAACTGTCATTACTTGCTTCAGCCATGTCTCAACAGTGAATTTTGATCATGTCTATGTGCTAACCTCTATTTACATTATGCCTTTGTTTGCGAGATCCATGTGTATTTTTACCATGATACAATACATTTTTATATTTATATCCATGCCTTGATTTCCATTCTTCAGACTGACTATGCAGCATGTATACATGGCTACAGACTATTCCCCAACGGGACAGTGATGTTTACTCATTTTTTATATCCTAGACTTTTTTCCTACGCCCATCCATGCCTCATTTAAAGTCCCACAGCCCACTTTCTTTCTTCATTTTTACATATACATGTTCACATATGCATTTGTCACAGGTGCTTTTTCTACTTGGAGTGTGTCGGATGCAATTAGGAGCTTAACACCTTCTTGCTGTGCACAGTGGGCTTGATTGGTGTGAGGTCTCTCTTGTTTTCCTTTAATACACTTGTTGGGCTCCCACACACTTCAGCTATGAGTAAGCATCAAGTTATGATGTGAAACGCGTCAGCCGTTGGCCCCTGCATGTCCACTATCTGTTTTGGTTTGTTTTTGGCACTTATGGATTAATTTTTGGGATTTGACCTTTTAACATTTTTCAATAAATCGTTTTACTGAGTGCGGCAGTCCAGGACCTTTTTTCCTATGATTCAGGGGAGTACTTACCATAATTCACCGCCTGTGAGCCTCTGATTTCAGAAAGCTATTAGACAACGAGTGGTCCCTCCATGCAGTCATTCAAATGGATTCTATCCCTAGGAGTCAATCCCGAAGTGGATCTATTCGCTTCCCCCCGCAACTTCAAAGTAGAGAAGTTCTACACATGGGGCCGTTGCAGCCAGGCATTCGGAATGGATCAATGGAGGTTCAAGAGGGCATATGCCTTTCCCCGCTTCTGGTTATCCTCAAGTTCCTGCGGAGCCTCCAAGCGGAGACAGTCGAAGTAGCGGTGGTGGCTCCCTACTGGCCGAACAGGCCTTGGTTTCCCCTCTTGATCCAACTGAGCTGCCGGGACCCAGTACCTCTTCCTCTCAGGCCAGACCTTCTCTCTCAAGGGTCACTCCTACACCCTTGTCCGGCACTGATGAGACTGACGGTCTGGTTTTTGAGAGGGAGAGGCTGGAATCCCTCGGTTGCGCCTCTAGAGTGATTTCCACACTGATGAGCTCAAGAAGGTCAAGTACAAACAAAGTTTATGGGAGAATCTGGGCCAAATTCGTCGAAATCTCCTCGGCTTCAGGCAGGTCCTTCAGAAATCCAGGAGTTCAAGATGTTCTTAGTTTCCTTCAAACTAGACTAGACCTACCCTTATCCGTCAGCTCTGAGAGTTTACGTTTCGGCCTTGTCAGCTTTCTCTGGGACCTCATGGGCAGTACATCCCTTAGTTCAGCAATTTTTCCAGGGGGCATCAAGAATTAAGCCCCAAAGGAAACCAAGATTTCCCAACTGGGATCTTCCACTTGTCCTTGACTCGCTGACTGGACTCAGTACCACGGGGCCCTCCCCGTCTTCCATTAAAGACTTTTCAGCAAAAGTAGCCTTCTTAGTTGCCATCACCTCGGCTAAGATGGTTTCCGAGATTGGGTCACTGGGCAATGAAGAACCTTTTCTGACTTTTTTCCCGGATCGGGTAGTTCTTATACCCATGCTGGGTTCAAACCCAAAAGTGTCTTCAGTATTCCACGAGAATCAGGAAATAGTTCTACCCACATTCAGGACTCCGGAGTCCAATGAAACTCATCCCTTGGATATAGGCAAAATTCTGAAAGAATATCTACAGACGTTCTGATCATCTGTTCATACTGCATTCAAGCAGCAATAAAGGGAAAAAGGCTTCAATCAAGACAATTGCATCCTGGCTTGTCCAAACCATCCAACAAGCATATAGGGCTAAGGGCTTGGCTCCTCCACAGGCGGTGACGGCACACTCCACCAGAGGAATTGGCAGCGTCCTGGGCAGTAGCCCGACATGTGGCTCCAGATATCATTTGTAAAGCGGCCTCCTGGGCGTCTATCAATACATTCATGTCCCATTACTGCATAGAGCCTGCATCACTGTCTTCTATAAATTTTGGTTTGAGAATCCTGTCGGTTGACGGGACAAATTAAAACTATTTTCTGTTCAGCATACCCACCCGTGTGATCTGGCTAGTTATTTCCTGCATGTAGGCTGCCATGGAGTCTGTCAGGAAAACTGAAAATTTATTATCAAATACTTACCGTAATTTTCCTTTCCTGGACTCCATGGCAGACGGAGTTCCCACCCTAAAAGAAAATAACAACTAAAGAGGGAAATTTAAGTGTCCAAGAGTCGGCTAGTTACGGAACACAATACTGAGAGGTGAGCTTACTTTTATGGGTATGGGGTCCTATAGCATTGGAGAGGAGGCGGGGTTAACCCACACGTAGGCTGCCATGGAGTCTATCAGGAAAGGAAAATTACGGTAAGTATTTGATAATAAATTTTCAGTTTTTTCTTTGCAGTAATTTGGTTTTCCCCTGCTAAGTTCAGCATGATCAGTCTTAAGAAACCATAAAAATACAGAATGCGTTGTTAATATACATTGTAACATTTGTTCCTGTTTGCCTTTCTTTATAGGCCAATTAAAGAAGGTTTATGTCACTATATAAAGAACAATATATACACACACCTTACAACAAGTATTTAGTGGATTGTTGAGGTATTTACCCTTTTATATAGATAGAACCACCTCCCTTCTAGACAACAGTGCACCTTAGCTGTGCTCTGCTGTATGTTATAGAAATATTTTTTTCACAGTGATTCATTATTTCTTTATTCTTACTAACATTTTCCAATCCTTACCATGCAGGTATATAACATTTCTGTAAATACAGCTAATTTGCAGCATTTACATGAACACTTTTAAATGTGTAGCACTGACTGCCGCAGAAGCTGCTGGTAAATGATTGTTTCTGCTACCATTTCTAGTAAAGCCTAGTGTTGGGCAAACACTACGAGATGAGCAAAAGTTTGTCCCGAACTTCGCCTGTTTGTCTATTTGGCGAACAACCGAAATTGCGGGCGTTCGGCGGGATGTTTGCCCTTCGAATGCCCCACAATGCACTGCATGCCGCACAGTGTATTCTAGGACCCTAACTGGATGAAGCAATGCACCTAACCGCTGGTGCTGTTTACATTTTTTTTTTGGTTGCTGCATTTTAAAAAAAAATTGTCCTGTGCCTGTCCCCTTTTTTTTTTTATTTTCAGCCTCAGTTTTTCTGACTGCAGCGCTGTTGTTCCTTTTTTAAAAATTTTATATAGTTTTTACATTTCTGTCAGCAGCAGTCCTCAATTTAAAGTGCACCAAAAAACACTTTTTATTGAATAAAGTGCATCCAATTACACATTTCCCAGTATCTATCAAATCTAGATAATAAGCCCTTCCCCCATCATGAGGGGACCAGTAGCATCTGTGTCCGATGGCAAAGGTGAACGTGGTCTGTCCTCAGGCAGGGCATGTTTTTCTCTCTTTTTTTTTTTTTTTAACAATCAAATTGTCTTTATTAAGCAAATAAATGAACAAACGGAGAAACAAGGAAACTTGGCTAACATAGCTGACTGACACAACAATATAATCAACTGACATGCGCAATGATCAACATCGACAGGGTATGGGCAGCTTAGGATTACAATAGGGGTACACCATAAGATTACTGCGGGGGAGAACACAACCCGGACTCGTTGTATCTGCAAGTTCAGCAACAACATGGGGACAGTGGGTGCACAGGGGAGAGGGGAGGCAAAGGCCACAAGGCAACACATAAGAAGAGGAGGGAAAGGAGAACACCCATTCATGTCCATGTCCATGTCTGCCACACCTTATCAAATTTCCAGGAGCATCCTCTGCTTATATAGGTCCACCTATAGAGTGGAAGTGCAGCGTTAATCATAGCTAACCAGGAGGACACAGACGGTGGGTCAGGAGAGGACCACTTACAAACTATTGCCTTCGCATAAAAAAGCAAATACACAATAAGCAGTTTACTGTGGTGAGACCTCTGGTCATCATCCGGGATTCCCAGAAGGGCCAGCTCTGGCGACAGGGGGAGTGACATATCTAGTTTAAGATTGACCAGGTCAAATACATCCCTCCAAAAGACCTGCAACTTGGGGCACTCCCAAAGCATGTGCAGGAGGGTACCCAAATGGACCCGGCATCGAGAGCAATAAGGGTCCCTGTCAGGATAAATCCTGTGAAGCCTTACCGGTGTAAAATATACCCTATGTAGCATTTTAACTTGGAGTAATTTATCAAGTGAAGAGATAAACAACTTAGGGCAATTCTCCAAGGAGTCCTGCCAGTCCTCTTTATCTAGGGAGGGAATATCATCCTTCCAGAGATCCCAGAGTCTCTCTATTTTCGGTGAGTCAGTCCTGAGCAGGGTCCCATATAAAACAGAGCGTGGCTTCCGAAGATCTTCCTGCGACAGAACTGTCTCAACAGGGTCAAGCTGGAGCGAAGGCCCAGCAGGAAACAGAGCCCTGGCCGCATGCCGAAGCTGGAGGTACCTAAAAAACATCCAGCCCAGCAGGCGAAACGCACGGTAGAGCTGAGGATATGTATGTTTTTCTCTCTTTAGTAACGTTGCCTGTGCTATCCAGCCACAGCATGCAGAGGAGGTGGTGGACTGGCTTACTAAACCATCCTCATCCTCTATCACCTAAGCTGATACTAGTGGGTAGTTCACCGCAACTGCAAGAGCAGTTTATTCTGCCTCCTTGTCCACAGCTACTCCTGCCATAGCTCCATCATCATGCACGGAGAAGTCACCTGAATTAATTGAACACATTGTCAGTCCTGCACCCCCAAGAGTAACTGTGAGGAGTTACAGGGTGCAGGCACCACCAACACCCAAGGCCCAACTTTTCTGCACCTGTTCCTTCTATCCAAGGTCTCTGTGAAAGAGACACCAGACTATCTAAAACAAATGGTTAATCTTGGCCTGAGTGCATACCTCCCAACTTTGTAAAGTCCCTTCGCGGGACATTCTGATGTCCCCTCTCCCCTGCCAACCAGAGTTGTTGAGCGGGGGGGGGTGCGGGACATTGCCAAAAAAAAACGGGAATTGCCACAGAAGTTCAGAAGTTGTTGAGCGGGGGAGGGGGGGGGTGATGGTTGCCATCCGGAGAAGGGGGGTTTGGGGCGCGGCGGGGGGCCGCCGATCGGGGGGGGGGAACTAGTGCGCCGATCGCGGGGGGGGGGCTCTTACCTGCTGCTGCTGCTCCTCTTCTTCTGTTCATGTTTCCTGCTGTGCGGGAAACATGATAGTCTCGCGGGAGTGCGGGAAGGAGGAGCCTCTGCGGGTAAAACCCGCACAATCCGTGCCAGTTGGGAGGTATGCTGAGTGTACTATAATTTGGCTTCTTTGCATAAAGCTTGCTCACTGTGGAGCAAAAATGTGTTATTTCCATCCAAAGTCTGCCAAAGAGACACCAGAATTTATCCAACAAATCTCTAATCTTGTTCCGAGTGCACTAAATAGTGGCCTTATCATACAGACTGGCTCCTGAAGCCTTTCTTTACAATATAGAGAAAGCATGCAGGGAAAATCAATTTAAATGTCTTTTTTTTCTTTATATATGTCAGTTTTGCTGCAGCAGGTTCTATACATGCTACAGATGCACCAATTTACATGCAGATTTAGGAGACCCCTCAGGCACCATATTTAAAGGATTTTTTCATTTTTACTGTTTCACTTTAGGCATCATTAAAATCACTGCTCCTTTAAAAACAAGCTTTTTTTTAAAAAAAAATTTGCAATGACACATGTCCCCCAGGGCAGTACCTGGGCCCCCAAACACTTTTTATGGCCAATAACTTGCATATAAGCCTATCTAAATGAGAACTTTTGATTTTTCAAGTTCTGGTCCCATAGACTTCAATAGGGTTTGGAGTTTGGGTCCAAACTTTTGTGATGTTCGAGAGTTTTGGTACGGACTGTACTGGGGGGGGGGGGGGAGGGGTGTTCAGCCCAACTCTAGTGATGACCCACCCTGAAGATGCTACAATAACCTGCTTGCAATATATGTTTTCAAATAGAATTGGCAATAAGTCCCGAAGAAAGGGAGCAGTTAACAAGATTGACAGTACTCAAATACAGTGGTTCAAAACCAGCAGTGGAACATAATAGCGCAGGGTGGTGAATAATGTTGGCATTCATTTTCAGTAAACTCAGTAATCAACACAGCACATACCCTTTAAATCAAAATGGAAGAAATATAGAAGAAATATCTGTGGGGGGTTCAGAGGGTGGTGATTATTGGCGTGTGTTCTGAATGGTCTAGAGTTGTAAGCAATGTGCCTCGGGGCTCTGTTAAATTTTTACAGTGGTACACCAGAACTGACCATACAAAAGTGAGGTTTTCCCATCAGCAGAAAACCTAAAAAATGATCTCTATAATAATCAGCAAACTTGTCTCAGAGTCAGGGCTGGATTTCCCAATAGGCACTGTAGGCATATGCCTACAAGCATCCTTCCTAGTGTGGGCACCCATCTGTACATGGCCGGATCTAGGGGGCTGCTGGGGTGGACTGTGCTCCCAGATTTCAGGCCCCCCATGAACATTGTACCACGCCAGCTGCAAGTCTTGACAGGAGAATTGTCAGCAAGAAGAGAGCTGGTAGGAGGTGTGGGCTTTCTGTGCTCTCCCAACTCCTGCCAGTGGAACGTCCCTCCATACAGCAGATTACATAGTATCCTCTTAGTTTGCACGGTGCACGGCTTGATTACCCACCCCTACCCACATTTCCAGGAAATCCGGATCTGGTCCTTGGAATGGGTAATTAAGCCATGCACTGTCCAATCTAGAGGAATCCTGTGTTATCTGCTGTATGGAGGAGTGTTGTTATCCCAACTCTCTCCTCGCTGATACTTCTACTGTCCGAACTTGCAGCGGCCGTGGCTACAATGTTGATGAGGGGGGTCAGCCTGGGGTCACACCTCCTCACTACTCCTGTATGATTGGAGGGAGTGCTGTTTGTACTAGGAAGGGGAGGGTAATGGGAAGGGGGGGAGGGGTCTGTGCTAGAAGAAGGAAAAAAAATAAATAAAAATCAATAAATCATAAACTAAAAACAGTAAGGCTGGGGTGACATCTAAGCCAAATGCGGCTCACAACAGGTGTCCGGTGCATCTCCATTCACTGTTTCAGGTCTGATTTGGGGTTGAATTTGGACCTGAAATGGACCAAAAGATGCAAAGGCTGTGCAATTTGCACTGGAGCCGCTGCAGAGATGTGTGAACCAGCTCCATAGAGAGCCGGTCACAATTTCTTGCTATGCAAATTATATGCAGTGAAACCCGCATCCAATTTGCAATAGTGTGAACCCAGCCTCAAAGTCTATATAAAAACGTGCAAGTAGAAAACACCACAGTGAATCCCTTTCTACTTCTACACGTTTTTGCAGCACTTACCTAGGCGGGATATATATCACAAGTTGTATAAGACTACCACATTCACAATTATATGGACTTTTACTGTTTTTTGTTTACGATTTATTGATAGTTTTTCTGATTATTTGATAATTGCTGAAAACAAATACGTCAGTTCATAGACAGTGGTTAGTATTCACAGATAAACTATTGGAGCATTAATTTATTTTTTTATACACATTCAAATGATGTTTTCACTTCATGCTTGCAGCTTGATTTTTTCACATGCTTATGCACAGATAATCACATACACAATTTTTAAATGTATTTAACAAATCTTTAAATCTCCGCTAATGAAGATACATATCCACACAAGAAATTTGGATGAGAAGCACTTTAATCTTAAACTGCATAAGGGGTACTTTATAGTCAGGGTGGTAAGGATGTGGAGCTCTTTTCCACAGTTAGTGGTGTCAGCGGGGAGTGTAGATAAATTAAAAAAACTTTTAGATGTGTTTCTTAGCAAACACTCCCTTATTTCTGCTCAGGCTTCCTCACCATTGTACAGCCACCTCATGGCTTCCCCTGTTCCCTCTCTCAGCTGCATCAACTGCTCCATGTTTCCCAGAGCCTGCTCTTTCAGTCCTGGTCCAGCTGCTCCCTCCTCATGGCTCTTATTCCTCTTAGCTGGTTTAACTCCCACCAGCCAATCACGTCCCTTCCTGGCTACTGGGGCCTCCTCAAATCAAGTTTTATATATAGTTTTAAGCAGCCTGGGTAAGGTTCGCCCCCCTTTTCCCACATCAATATATATATACATTTTTGATATCTGTCAATTTGTTTGTTTCTGTATTTTTTGATTACTTGCATATTGATATTATGCCAACAATTCCATTGATTTGTTTGTTTTTTCTTTGTTGTTTAAAACAATCAACATGAGGCTTCATTCATGTCTCTTTTGTTATCTGCATCACACCAGAATCTCCTGAAGAAGCTCCAAAAAAGCGAAACATGTTGAGTGGTAGTGTCTGTGTATATGCAGTTTAATGGAACTTACAATTCTTGATATGAATGAATTATTTTCCTAATGTTTTTTATCTTTTTAATAAATTACTTAAATTGTAATCATGTCAGGGAACCATCCGCAGAAGGACTGACAGTTCTCCCCATGCCCAGCAGAATCTCGGAACAACAAACACTGTGCGCATGCGCGTGCGCCGGAACGCAATGCGCACGCGTATGCGCCGATGCGCAATGCGAATGCACCGGAACGCGACGTGAGTGACACTTGGCGCCCAGTGGCCTATTTAAAGCTTGCTGCAGCAATCAACAACTGCTGCATGATCTTTCAGCCTTCCTGAGATTGTTTCCTGAGTTCCTGTTTGCTGTTTACTACTACCGACCCGGCTTGCCTGACCAATCTTCTCTGTGTGTGATCCCGGCTTGACCCTTGGCTTGTTCCTGTACCCTGCTCCTGTTCTGCTGATCCTGTGTATGACCCCGGCTTGTCCCTTGACCTGTTCCAGTGGTTCCACCTCTGCCTGCTAACCTGTGTATGACTTCTGGCTTGGCTCCTGACTCCGCCTACGGTTCTCCCTGCTGTACAGCCTTGTCTGGTACTTCCGAGATACCCCCGCCTGGCAGTCTACCCTGCTAACCAGCGGATCTCCAGCATCATCCCGGCTTGTCGCAGCTGGCAACCCCTGCCTCTTTGGGTATAGCACTCCCTGTGCCACCTTCAGGGGGCGCTCTGCACTTAGTCGCAAGGGAAGCCCTCCCAGCACTTCGGTCTCTGGTAAGGTACGTGACAGTATCATGCAGCCAGAAGTGTCTGAGACCGACAGAGGTGCTTCCCCACTCAAGACTTTGTGCCAGCAAGTCGCGACCCTTACCCAAGCAGTGACAAGTCTTCAGGAACAACATTCCCAGTTGGGAGATCGCCTTCCGAACCAGATGATATCTCCTGTCATGGTAACTTCTACTCTGCCTGCTGCCGTCACTACATCCGCTTCTATGATGTTTCCTCCGCCTGAACCACGAGTACCCACTCCTGAACGTTTCTCAGATGACCGAAGGAAGTTCAGAGCATTCAAGGTTTCCTGTTTACTTTACCTGGCCCTTCAGCCGAGAACTTTTTCTCTATAGACTGTCAAAGTGGGATTCGTTAGTTCCCTGCTGTCCAAAGAACCTCAGTCTTGGGCTCACCAGTTACTGGAACAAAAGAATCCTGCTCTTGACTCAATGGACTTGTTCTTTGAGGCCATGACTAAATTGTATGATGACCCACAACGCCCGGCCACTGCCGAAGCTGCCCTCCATGCCCTGCGACAAGGGCAGCGCCCTGTAGAAGACTATACTGTGGACTTTCGCAATTTGGCTACGGACACAGGATGGAATGAGGCCGCCCTCAGATATCAGTTCCGACTTGGCCTGTCTGAACCTATCAAGGATGAGTTAGCACGAGTAGGGGCCCCAACCACTTTAGAAGGGCTCATTCAGCTAGCCATCCAACTCGATAGATGCCTGCGAGAGCGGCAGTCTGAACGTGCACGAGCCTGCCGGCCTACCTGGTTGTTGCCCACAGTTCCAGACGCTCCTGCACCCTCCTTTCCGGTCACGTCCAACAGAGGGCCTATGCAGATTGGTGTGGTCCGCTCTGCCCTGACCCCTAATGAGAGACTTTATCGCCAGCAAGCGAACCTTTGTTTCTACTGCGGAGAAGCCGCTCACTTCCTTTACAACTGTCCAATAAGGCCCAGTAGATCTTCTCTCCGCAACCCTTTGCTCCTCCAAGTCCCGAAACCTTCCGCAGCTCACCTTGTTCTCCATGTCGTATTGCAGTTGGAAAAGGGGGAGGTCAGATTTCCAGCAATAGTTGACTCCGGGGCCTGCAGTTGCTTTTTGGACTTTTCCCTTGCTAAGGACTTTCAGATTCCTCTACGGAATAAGGAACAGAAGCTTAAGATTCACTTGGCTGATGGATCCACACCTTGTTTTGGGCCAGTTACCCAAGAGACTTTACCCATACCTACCATGATTGGCTCAGGCCACCAAGAATTCCTTCGTTTTGACATTCTCTGTTCACCAGAGACTGGAACACGGGGAGTATCTCCTTTAAATCTGATTACTGCCGTCAGCATTGCATAGTGCCTGAACCTATAACACCTTCCAGTTGCCTCACCGTTCAGCCGGTTTCCACTTTCAACCAAGACGTCCCTCCGGTCTACCATGACTTCCTAGATGTCTTCGATAAAAAGAAAGCTGACACATTACCACCCCATCGTCCGTACGACTGCCCTATCGAGTTATTACCTGGTGCAGAGATCCCCTTTGGACGAATATTCCCACTTTCAGAGACTGAGCTTGAGACCCTGCGTCAATACATTGACGAGAAACTAGAAAATAAGTTTATCCGCCCTTCATCCTCTCCTGCCGGTGCTGGGATCTTTTTTGTGGAGAAAAATGGATCATACCCTCAGGCCCTGTGTGGATTACAGGAAACTCAATAAAATCACCATTAAGAACCGATACCCTCTCCCTCTCGTTCCTGAACTCTTCCAGAGGTTCCGCACCGCACGAGTCTTTACTAAATTGGACTTACGAGGCGCCTACAATCTTGTGCGCATTCGGGAGGGAGATGAATGGAAGACCGCTTTTAGAACCCGCTTCGGTCACTTTGAGTATCTTGTTATGCCTTTTGGACTGTGCAACGCTCCGGCGACCTTCCAACATTTCATGAATAACATCTTTAGAGAGTTCCTGGATCACTTCTTAATCGTGTACTTGGATGACATCCTCATCTTCTCTGCTACCTTGGAACTACATAGAACTCATGTCCGAAAGGTACTATCCACACTAAGAGCACACAGGCTCTACGCAAAGGCAGAAAAATTTGAGTTTGAAAGGTCATCCATACAATTCTTGGGCCTAATCATTTCCACATCTGGAATTGCCATGGACCCTCAGAAAGTATCCGCTATTCAGGAATGGTCATCTCCTACCGATAAGAAAGGCATCCAAAGATTCATCGGGTTCGCTAATTTTTATCGGAGATTCATTAAAGACTTTTCTGGCATTATTGCCCCCATTACCCAGCAGACCCGCCAGCATACCCGTTTCCAATGGTCCCAGGAGGCCCAAGAAGCTTTCGATAAACTAAAGACTCTGTTCACCTCAGCCCCCATTCTACAGCACCCAGATCCAGCTCTGCCTTATGTTCTGGAGGTCGATGCATCAGAAGTTGCCGTAGGGGCTGTCTTGTCTCAACGCCAAGGTCCTAAAGCATTGTTACACCCAGTTGCTTTTTTCTCACGAAAATTGAGCCAGCCAGAAAGGAATTACGATGTGGGGGACCGGGAGTTACTGGCAATTAAAGCCGCTTTGGAAGAATGGCGATATCTCCTTGAAGGTGCAGCTCATCCTATCATGGTATTCACAGACCATAAGAACCTCGAATACCTCAGATCTGCCAAACGACTGCGACCACGGCAAGCCAGATGGGCCTTATTCTTCTCGAGGTTCAACTTCCATCTCACCTACCGCCCAGGGTCCAAGAATGGGAAGGCGGATGCTCTCTCACACATGTTCCCAGAGACCCTGGAAACTGTCGTTCCTAGCACCATCTTGTCCCCTCAGAACTTCCTGTTGATTCAGCCTGATCTGAAGTCGACCCTTGAACAAGCCTCTGCTCAATGTCCTGAATCTGAGAGCTCCGCATTCAGAAGACAGGAAGGACTCCTGTGGCACGGAAACCAGATTTTTGTCCCCGAGGGAGCCAGATTTCAGCTCCTTAAGACCTTTCACGAACACCAGCTTGCCGGCCATTTCGGAGTCCATAAGACGTCTGAGCTGATTCAGCGATCCTACTGGTGGCCTAATCTGAGGCAAGATTGCAAAGACTTTGCAAATTCCTGTATAATCTGTGCCAGAAGTAAAGGAAGCCGCACGCAAGCTTGGGGTCTGCTAAGACCACTACCTGTCCCAGACCACCCGTGGAAGATGCTGTCCATGGACTTTATAGTAGGGTTGCCCCCCTCGGAAGGCTTTACCACTATCCTGGTGGTGGTCGATCGTCTAACGAAGATGGCCCACTTTCTGCCTCTATTAGGTACCCCCTCGGCCATGGATACAGCACACACCTTTATCAAAGAAATCGTAAGATTGCACGGTCTGCCCAACAGTATTGTCTCCGACAGAGGAGTGCAATTTAGCTCAAGGTTCTGCAGGGCTCTCTGTAAAGCTTTGAACATTGAAATCTGCTTATCGTCTGCTTACCATCCACAGAGTAATGGCCAAACGGAGAGGACAAACCAGACGCTAGAGCAGTATCTCCGCTGCTTCTCCACCGTTTCCCAAGATAACTGGGTGTCCTTGCTCCCATGTGCCGAATTTGCGTACAACAATTCGGTACACTCCACCACCAATCAGTCCCCGTTTTGGGCAAACTATGGGTTCTTGCCCAATGCTATTCCGGAAGCAGCAGTACCTGCCGTACAAGACAGATTAACCTTTATTCAGGAAAATTTACAAGTTCTTCAAAAAACCATGCAGAGATCACAAGAAGACTATAAGAAATATTATGACAGGAAGAAGAAAAATAACCCAATTCTGAAAGTAGGAGATAAAGTATGGCTCTCTACATTGAACCTCAAATTGTCCTGCCCTTCCCGGAAGCTGGGCCCAAGGTTCATTGGTCCCTTTGCAATCAAGAAAGAGGTTAATCCTGTGGCCTTCGAATTGTCCCTTCCTGAATCTTACAAGATTCACCCAGTCTTCCACGTCTCACTTCTCAAACCAGCTATCACTGGCCCCTTTTCTGGAAGAGAAGACCCACCTCCACCTCCAATCACAGTAGGTGAAGAAACGGAATTTGAAGTGGAAGCCATTTTGGATGGTCGAAAGAGAGGTAGACAGATCCAATACTTAGTAAAGTGGAAGGGTTACTCACTCGAGGAAAGCTCTTGGGAACCTGCAAAAGATGTTCACGCCCCTAAATTGTTGCGTGAGTTCTTCAGAAAATATCCAGAGAAGCAAGCACGTCTGGGCATCCGGAGGCTGCCCCTGAGGGGGGGGCACTGTCAGGGAACCATCCGCAGAAGGACTGACAGTTCTCCCCATGCCCAGCAGAATCTCGGAACAACAAACACTGTGCGCATGCGCGTGCGCCGGAACGCAATGCGCACGCGTATGCGCATGCGCCGTAACGCGACGTGAGTGACACTTGGCGCCCAGTGGCCTATTTAAAGCTTGCTGCAGCAATCAACAACTGCTGCATGATCTTTCAGCCTTCCTGAGATTGTTTCCTGAGTTCCTGTTTGCTGTTTACTACTACCGACCCGGCTTGCCTGACCAACCTTCTCTGTGTGTGATCCCGGCTTGACCCATGGCTTATTCCTGTACCCTGCTCCTGTTCTGCTGATCCTGTGTATGACCCCGGCTTGTCCCTTGACCTGTTCCAGTGGTTCCACCTCTGCCTGCTAACCTGTGTATGACTTCTGGCTTGGCTCCTGACTCCGCCTACGGTTCTCCCTGCTGTACAGCCTCGTCTGGTACTTCCGAGATACCCCCGCCTGGCAGTCTACCCTGTTTACCAGCGGATCTCCAGCATCATCCCGGCTTGTCGCAGCTGGCAACCCCTGCCTCTTTGGGTATAGCACTCCCTGTGCCACCTTCAGGGGGCGCTCTGCACTTAGTCGCAAGGGAAGCCCTCCCAGCACTTCGGTCTCTGGTAAGGTATGTGACAATCCATTTTTTGTAATTGTGTCTTTACACTCTTTCTATTTGAACACCTTATGCCTTGTACACACGATCGGAATTTCCGATGTAAAAAGTCTGACGGAATTTTTTCATTGGATATTCCGACCGTGTGTGTGCCCCATCTGACTTTTTTCCTTCGAAATTTAGGAGAAAAAACTACGCATGCTCAGAATCAAGTCGATGCATGCTCGGAAGCATTGAACTTAATTTTTCTCGGCTCGTCGTAGTGTTGTACGTCACCGCGTTCTTGACGGTCGGAATTTGGTTTGACAGTGTGTATGCAAGACAGCTTGAATGGAATTCCGTCTGAAAAATCCGTCGGTGTTTATCCCGACGGAAAATCCGATCGTGTGTACAAGGCATAAGAAGTCCCGGGGTCTGTTACCCCTCCCTCCCCACTTATTGTTCTTATCAATCATTGGGATGTGGTGTTTTTAAATCTGATCTCTTTGCCTTACTCTTTATTGTTTGGTCCTCTTCATTGAGGGTTTTTAAAGTTCATATGTACAGTTCACTTGTGCCAACCCAAGCTCATTTGCGACCATTCTGGCACTTGAAATGTCTGTTATTTTTAGGTTTTCTATAGCCACACACTTTACAGTATATACTCACCAGCCATTTTATTAAGTACACCTTGCTAGTATTGGGTTGGACCCCTTTTGCCTTCATACCTGCCTTAATTCTTCATGGCATAGATTTAGCAATGTGTTGGAAACATTCCTCAGCGATTTTGATCCATATTGACATGATAGCATCACATAGTTGCTGCAAAATTGTCATCTGCACATCCATGATGCAAATCCCCAATTCCACCACATCCCAAAAGTGCTATGTTGGATTTAGATCTGGTGACTGTGGAGGCCATTGGAGTACAGGGAACTCATTATCATTGAGAACAGCGGAGAGGGGAATGGGACTTTAAGGCCTCATGCCCACGGGCGTTTTTTCAGCCGCGTTTTTGAACGTTTTTTACAGCTTAAAAAAGCCTGTCCATGTTAGTCTATAGCTTCATGCCCACCTAGGCGTTTTTGAGCTGTAAAGAGCATAGGCGTTTGTAAGCTGTAAAAAAAACCCAGGACCAGTGCGTTCCTCAGCGTCAGAATTAGGCAGAAAAAAACGCGAGCGTCAAAAAACGCGCAAAAACGCGCACTAACGCGCACTAACGCGCACTAAACGCGCACTAACGCGCGGTCGCGTTTTTAGCTCCGACGTTTTTTTATTTAAAAAATAAATAAATAAATAAATAAATAATATTTACAATAACATGGACAGGCGTTTTTAAGCTGCAAAAAACGCAGCTGTAAAAACGCCAGTGGGCATGAGGCCTAAAAGAAGCAAGTAGGTATAAAAAGATACATTTTATTGTATATGTCAATAGTATAATACATAATGGTAATCATGATTCAATGTAAATAGGGTAGATGATCCATTACAATTCATATAAATGCATATACAATGGCAAAACAAAAAACAAAAACAAAAAAAAAAATGCCAAAAAAAATCACATAGTTGCAAACAATGACAACATACAGGGGGGACAAATTGCCAAGAAGTAGAAATAGTCGTGTGTGGACATGGATGCTAAAACCATCAAAAGAAGGGACT
Source organism: Rana muscosa (assembly GCA_029206835.1). Classification (NCBI taxonomy): domain Eukaryota; kingdom Metazoa; phylum Chordata; class Amphibia; order Anura; family Ranidae; genus Rana; species Rana muscosa. Next base: position 1,211,016,633 of record CM055122.1, read on the forward strand.
TCTCAGAACATAATATATAATAAGATTAAAAGTGCAATATGTCCTGTACCCGGTAAAGGGCAAGACAATAGGTGGAAAAAGTGTTACATGCCGTGTAAATCCATCATGTGCACTAGATCTTGATCATTGTTTGCAACTTTTTTTTTTTTACCATTGTATGTATTTGTATTTATACGAATTGTAATGGTTCATCTACCCTATTTACAATGAATCATGATTACCATTATGTATTATACTATTGATATACAGTGTATACAATAAAATTCATCTTTTTATACCTATGTGCTTCATTTAAAGACCCATTCCCTTCTCCGCTGTTCTCAATTAGATAGGGATGGAGGCACCGAACCTTGCCAGGTCATCGCCTCATTTAAAGTCAGATTGTTCCTCTTTTCTTCTTTCATATGAACTCATTATCATGTTCAAGAAACCAGTTTGAGATGATTTGAGCTTTGTGACATGGTGCATTATCCTGCTGAAAAAAGCCATCAGCAGATGGGTACACTGTAGTCTAGTGATGAGCCGAACACCCCCGGGTTCGGTTCGCACCAGAACCCGCGAACGGACCGAACGTTCGTACGAACATTAGAACCCTATTAAATACAATGGATGCGAACGTTCGAATTCTAAAGTGCTAATTATAACGACTATTATGCATGTTATTGTCCTAAAAAGGGTTTGGGAACCCGGGTTCTGCACCAGGGGACATGTATCAATGCAAAAAGAAGTTTTAAAAACGGTCGTTTTTCGGGAGCAGTCATTTTAATGATGCATAAAGTGAAAAAAAAAAAGTCAAATATTCCTTAAAATATCGTACCTGGGGGGTGTCTAAAGTATGCCTGTGAAGTGCCACGTGTTTCCCGTGTTTAGAACTGTCCCTGCACAAAATGACACTTCTAAAGGAAAAAAAAGCCATTTAAAACTGCTTGCGGCTTTAATGTAATGTCTGGTCCCGGTAATATGGATGAAAATCTTTAAGAAAAATGGCATAGCTACCCCATGACCCCCCCCCCCTACCCCAGCCCATTACCAGCCCCTTTGGGTCTTGTATGGATATTAAGGGGAACACCGCACACAAAATAAAAAAGGCCCTATATACTCTGAACAGCCGTATACAGGCGGTGCATACAAGACAGGGACTGTAGGTTTGTTCTTATGTAGAATGTGTTTGTAATTTTGAACAGGTACATTGTTTAAGTGTAGCTCCAGCCCAAAAATCTATTTTTAAACTTTTTGGAAAACATAGGTAAGGGTTATCACCCCTGTAACATTTGTTTTGCTGTCTGTGCCCCTGTTCAGAACATTTCACCTCACTTTCCGTCCCAATGACAACTGTTTTTGAAATGTGGTGTTTTTCTTGAAACAAGGATTGGTGATAAAGCATCAGTACAGAGGAGACACCTTTCTCCCATATTAATTCTTACAGGAGAGAATTTTCCTTCCTAGGGGTAGATTTCCTCTCACTTCCTGTTGTCTTCTTGCGTTTGCAAGTAGGAGTCGTTTGTAAGTTGGATGTTTGAAAGTAGGGACCTGCCGTATATACTCTGCAGAAATAGGCCCCTTAGTTGTTGGTGTTGGCACAACACTGTAAGCACTCACAGTTACTCTTGGTTGGTGCTGGAACGCCCTGCTGTCAACTATTATATCAGGAATTGTAATTACATATTTTGTAATTGTTGAACAGTGGTAGTAAAAATTGGGCCTTTGATGGTGGTGGTGTTGCCACAACACTGTAAGCCCTCAGAGTTACTCTTGGTGGGTGCAGGAATGGGCCCTGCTGTGAATTATTAGATCAAGAATTGTAATTACATGCCCCTTTTGAACAGGGGCTGAAAAATTGGGCCTTTCGTGGTGGTGGTGGTGGTGGTGGTGGTGGCGTTGCCACAACACTGTAAGCCCTCAGAGTTACTCTTGGTGGGTGCAGCAATGGGCCCTGCTGTGAATTATTAGATCAAGAATTGTAATTACATGCCCCTGTTGAACAGGGGCTGAAAAATTGGGCCTTAGGCACTGGTGGCACAACACTGCAACCCCTCACAGATACTGTACTTGGAGCACAGCAATGAGCCCTGTTGCAAAGTATTGCTTCAAAAATTGTAATGACACGCCCCTGTTAAACAGGGGCTGAAAAATTGGGCCTTAGGCACTGGTGGCACAACACTCCAACCCCTCACAGATACTGTACTTGGAGCACAGCAATGAGCCCTGTTGCAAAGTATTTCTTCAAAAATTGTAATGACACGCCCCTGTTAAACAGGGGCTGAAAAATTGGGCCTTAGGCACTGGTGGCACAACACTCCAACCCCTCACAGATACTGTACTTGGAGCACAGCAATGAGCCCTGTTGCAAAGTATTGCTTCAAAAATTGTAATGACACGCCCCTGTTAAACAGGGGCTGAAAAATTGGGCCTTAGGCACTGGTGGCACAACACTCCAACCCCTCACAGATACTGTACTTGGAGCACAGCAATGAGCCCTGTTGCAAAGTATTGCTTCAAAAATTGTAATTACACGCCCCTGTTAAACAGGGGCTGAAAAATTGGGCCTTAGCCACTGGTGGCGGCACCCATAAACAAAAATGATCTTCCAAGCTATCATCATCAATCGTATCATTGAGGACTCGGAGGAGGAGGATAGCCAGTCAACATAACAGCACAGGCACTCAGCATCAGCATCAGTCTTGAAGGGATGTGACATGTTAAAATCAATTAGTCTGTTATATCAGCATCAGGTGTGTGGTAGCTGGTGGTGATCCAAGACTGGTTCATCTTGATGAAAGTCAGTCGATCAACCGAGTCGGTGGACAGGCGCACCCTGTGATCCGTGACAAATCCTCCAGCAGCACTGAATGTGCGTTCCGAAAGAACGCTGGATGCAGGACAGGCCAGTAGCTCAATTGCATACTGTGCAAGCTCTGGCCAGTGATCCATCCTCAAGACCCAGTAAGCCAGAGGATTTTCGGTGGGGAAGGTGTCCAAGTCTGACCTTGCCCCTAGATATTCCTGCACCATGTTTATCAGACGCTGGCGATGGTTGCTGGAACCGATCATACTTTGGGGCTGCGGACTAAAGAATTGTCTGAACGCATCGGTCACACGGCCACCTTCCCCACTGCTCCTTCTTTGACTGACCGAAGCCTCAGCAACTCGTTGTCCAGGACCAGGAGTTTGTAACCTCCCAGTCTCTGGGAACGCGTTGCACAGACCTTTCTGCAAGGCCTCCCGGAGTTGTCTCATCCTCTGCTCCCTCTGCGACGGTAACATAAGGTCCGCAACCTTACCCTTGTACCGTGGATCAAGGAGAGTGGCCAGCCAGTAATGGTCCCTCTCCTTGATCCGAAGAATACGAGGATCCTTCCGCAGACTTTGCAGGATCAGGGAGGCCATGCAGCGTAGGTTTGCTGAGGCATTCGGTCCGGAGTCCTCTGGGTCACTAAGGACGACATGATCCGCAGCCACCTCCTCCCAGCCACGTACAAGTCCACTGGTTTCTTGGGACTGTAAATCATCCCTAAAAGACTGCTGCTGATGATGCTGAGTGCCAGCCTCCACCTCCATGCTGACACAATCCTCCTCCTCCTCCTCCTCCTCCTCTTCCTGTGCGATGGGTGGGACAGAAGGAACACTGTCTGGGTAAAGGGGGCCTTGAGAGGCAAGGAAGTCCTCCTCTTCCTGCCTCTGTTCTGCCTCAAGTGCCCTGTCCATTATTCCACGCAGCGTGTGCTCCAACAGGTGGACAAGAGGTACAGTGTCACTGATGCATGCACTGTCACTGCTCACCATCCTCGTGGCCTCCTCAAATGGTGCCAGGACAGTGCATGCATCCCTGATCATGCCCCACTGGCGTGGAGAAAAAAAACCAAGCTCCCCTGACCCTGTCCTGGTGCCGTAGTCGCACAGGTACTCATTGATGGCCCTCTGCTGCGTGTGCAGCCGCTACAGCATGGCCAACGTTGAGTTCCACCTGGTGGGCATGTCACATATAAGGCGGTTCTTGGGCAGGTTCAACTCCTTTTGCAGCTCAGCCAGGCGAGCACTGGCATTATAAGATCTGCGGAAATGCACACAGACTTTTCTGGCCTGCCTCAGGACATCCTGTAAGCCCGGGTACCTGCCCAAGAACCGCTGCACCACCAGGTTAAGGACGTGAGCCACACAGGGCACATGGGTCAGTTGTCCCTGTCGGAGGGCGGAGAGGAGGTTGGTGCCATTGTCGCAAACCACCATTCCTGGCTTAAGCTGGCGTGGCGTCAACCACCTCTCGGCCTGGCCCTGCAGAGCAGAGAGGACCTCTGCCCCAGTGTGGCTTCTGTCCCCCAAACACACCAGCGCAAGCACGGCATGGCATCTTTTTGCCTGCGTACTTGCGTAGCCCCTTGAACGGCTACGGAGCACCGCTGGTTCAGAGGACAAAGCACAGGAAGAGGCCATGGAGGAAGAAGAAGAGGAGGGGGTGGAGGAGAGAGGTGTGTCACAACCAGTAGTAGCATTTTGGAGGCGTGGCGGTGGAACAACCTCCAACACTACTGCACCTTGTCCTGCATCCTTCCCAGCTGCCAAAAGAGTGACCCAATGGGCCGTGAAAGAAAGGTAACGTCCCTGTCCATGCCTGCTGGACCATGAGTCAGCGGTAATATGCACCTTACCGCTGACCGCCCTGTCCAGCGAGGCCAAGACATTGCCTTCCACATGCCGGTAGAGAGCCGGAATAGCCTTCCGTGAGAAAAAGTGGCGTTTGGGAACCTGCCACTGTGGAACCGCACATTGCACAAACTCACGGAAGGGGGCCGAGTCTACCAACTGAAAAGGCAGCAGTTGAAGCGCTAGCAATTTAGCCAAGCTAGCATTCAACCGCTGGGCATGTGGATGGCTGGGAGTGAACTTCTTTCGACGGTCCAGCAGCTGGGGCAGGGAAATTTGCCTGCTAGAATCGGACGTCGGTGTACTGCTAGCAGAGTGGCCGCAAGTACTTGGCTGTGACACACCTAATTCTACACCTTCATTCCTCTCAGTGCATGTTTCAGAGAGGACTGAAGTTATAGTGGGGTTGGAGATCCCAGCTGATGCGGTGCAAGGAGAGGTCCGCTTTGTTCTTTGGTGTGGGTCTTTGAGGTAGGCTTGCCAACGAGCTGCATGGCAGGTCAACATATGTCTGGTCAGGCATGTGGTACCCAAGCGGCTGATGTTTTGGCCACGCGATATACGCTTGAGACATATGTTGCAAACAGCAGCTGTGCGATCTGATGCACTAGCCTCAAAAAAGGCCCACACCAAAGAACTTTTTGAATGACGGGCAGAGGCAGCGCCCTGCACAGGCGGAGCTCTGCGGTGTGATTCCGTCGGTGTACTGCCCTTACGCTGGCCACCAAAGGGCATCCTGCCTCGTTGGAGATGTGCCTCCTCCTCATCCACCTCCTCCTCCTCTCTCCTATTAGGCACCCACGTGGAGTCAGTGACCTCATCATCCTCTCCCTCCTCATCACTGGAGCCAATCTGGCAGTATGCTGCAGCTGCTGGAACATGACTGCCAGATTGGTGTCCTTCTTGAGCATCCCCTCTGTCTGCTCTCACGCTACTGCCTTCCTGTAGCTGGGTTTCATCATCAGACCCTTCGAAACGCTGGGCATCCTCCTGGAGCATGTACCCAACACTGTGCTCAAACAGTTCGGGGGACTCCTCAGGAGGAGGACATGGTGGGTCTAGGGAAGGAGTGACTGATGATGAGTCTGACATTGATACCAGGGAAGAGGACGCTTTGGCAGCTGCTTTGCCAGTACCCTGAGCCTGGGTGAGAGAGGATGAGGAGGAGGAGGAGGGCTTGGTCATCCACTCTACCAAGTCTTCGGCATGATGTGGCTCAACATGTCCAGCTGCCGAAAAGAAGGACAAGCGTGTCCCATGGCCATGTGCTGATGACAATGCACCGCGTCCACGACCAGCACTGTTGCCCCAGACACAGAGCCTGCTTGCCCTCTTTTATTGCCTCCTGACTGTCTGCCTCTCCTTGTTTGCCTTCCAGACATTCTAATGGATGGCCTGCAGGGAGATGGGAAAAAAGCAATAAGGGCTACCTTCAGGTGTCCTTCTCTGTCCCTTTACTTAAGGATTTCTAAATATGGTTGAGGATGATTGCTTTCGCACAGAATAGCACAATGACAATTTCCCTGACTGTCCAAAAAACAAGGATTTCAAAGATGGTTGATGAGGAATGCTTTAGCACAGTATAGCACAAGGAGAATTTCCCTCACTGTCCTTCCCTGTCCCTAGAAACAAGGATTAGCACAGTGAAACACACTGACACTCTCCCTACCTATAGTTTTCTGTCCCTAGAAAAAATGTTTTTTTAAAGATGGTTGATGATCAATGCTTTAGCACAGTATAGCACAAGGAGAATTTCCCTCACTGTCCTTCCCTGTCCCTAGAAACAAGGATTAGCACAGTGAAACACACTGACACTCTCCCTACCTATAGTTTTCTGTCCCTAGAAAAAATGTTTTTTTAAAGATGGTTGATGATCAATGCTTTAGCACAGTATAGCACAAGGAGAATTTCCCTCACTGTCCTTCCCTGTCCCTAGAAACAAGGATTAGCACAGTAAAACACACTGACACTCTCCCTACCTATAGTTTTCTGTCCCTAGAAAAAATGTTTTTTTAAAGATGGTTGATGATCAATGCTTTAGCACAGTATAGCACAAGGAGAATTTCCCTCACTGTCCTTCCCTGTCCCTAGAAACAAGGATTAGCACAGTGAAACACACTGACACTCTCCCTACCTATAGTTTTCTGTCCCTAGAAAAAATGTTTTTTAAAGATGGTTGATGATCAATGCTTTAGCACAGTATAGCACAAGGAGAATTTCCCTCACTGTCCTTCCCTGTCCCTAGAAACAAGGATTAGCACAGTAAAACACACTGACACTCTCCCTACCTATAGTTTTCTGTCCCTAGAAAAAATGTTTTTTTAAAGATGGTTGATGATCAATGCTTTAGCACAGTATAGCACAAGGAGAATTTCCCTCACTGTCCTTCCCTGTCCCTAGAAACAAGGATTAGCACAGTAAAACACACTGACACTCTCCCTACCTATAGTTTTCTGTCCCTAGAAAAAATGTTTTTTTAAAGATGGTTGATGATCAATGCTTTAGCACAGTATAGCACAAGGAGAATTTCCCTCACTGTCCTTCCCTGTCCCTAGAAACAAGGATTAGCACAGTGAAACACTGACACTCTCCCTACTGTGAGGGGGTTAGCTTGGCAGCGGGTGTGTGTGACCCCCGGGATGGGCTCCCCACACAAAACAGGCCCAGCAAACGGAGGTTGTGGTTTTCAAAATCAAAAAGGTGCGGTTTATTTTCTATTTACAGTGACAAAACACAGCAAAGCAAAAGAAACATAACCAAAATAAATCCTGGTCAAGTTGACCTCTGACTAAACATACAGGTTTCCTAACTAACAACTGGGATCAGCCTAGTGCTGTCCTAGTCCCTAAGTCCCTGGTTTTAAATGTCCAAGCAAATAGCCACACAGGCTTTGTCTCACCGCACAGGGGTTCACTCTCCCTAGACAGTCCACACAGGTCTGGTTCCAGGCATGAGCTAACATCTAATGAAGCTGGGAGTTCTTATAGAGGCCTAAATGAGCTGACAAGCTTCAGCTGGTCTCATCAACTCCCTGTCTGCACGACGCCCAGCCCTCTCCCTAGAGGTATGAGTCATCCATGAGCCCACTAGCCTTATACAACTCTCCACCTAGTTGTATAAGTCGGCGTAAAGCCTGAATCTGGGCGAAATATATCTACCCCCCTGGATGCAACCAGGTGACTTTACCTTCCTGCTGTCACATACCCCCCCCTCTTGTTTTAACCTTGGGGTTGGAACACCAGCAATCAGGCATTCATGTACTCGAGACAAAGCATCCACATTCCCCATTTGAACGCCAGGGCGATGCTTTACTGTGAAGTTGAATTCCTGGAGGGCCAGGAACCACCTATTCACTCTTCTATTTGTTTCCTTGTTTTGAGCCATCCACTTTAACGGAGCGTGATCCGTAACCATGTCAAAGTGCCTACCTAGCAGGTAGTACCGAAGGGAATCTAGAGCCCACTTCACCGCTAAACACTCCTTTTCAACGGTGGCGTAATTTACCTCATGGGACTTCAACTTCCTGCTGAGGTAAATGACTGGGTGCTCTTCCCCGTTCCAGACCTGGGACAATACTGCTCCTAACCCCACATCTGACGCATCACTTTGTACGACAAAGTCTTTAGAGAAGTCGGGTGAGTACAACACTGGCTGGCTACATAAGGCTTGTTTCAAGAATTGGAATGCTGCCTCAGCCTCGGGGGTCCATTTAATCATGACCGACCCTTTCCCCTTCGTCAGGTTGGTTAGGGGCACAGCCTTAGAAGCAAAGTGGGGAATGAATCGCCGATAATACCCAGCGATTCCCAGAAAGGCTCGTACCTGCTTCTTGCTGTTGGGACGTGGCCAACTCTGGATGGCCTCGACTTTGTTGAGTTGGGGTTTTATTACTCCCCTCCCAATGGTGTACCCAAGATATTTGGCCTCCTCCTGCCCAATGGTACACTTCTTGGGGTTAGCCGTAAACCCCGCTTCCCGAACAGAGTCCAGGACTGCTTGCACTTTTGGCAGATGTGAGGCCCAATCTGTGCTATGGACAATTACGTCATCCAGGTAAGCCGCAGCATACTTCCGATGGGGCCTCAGCATCTGGTCCATTTTCCGCTGGAATGTGGCCGGCGCATTCTGTAACCCGAACGGCATTCTTTTATATTGGAACGCCCCGTCTGGGGTTACAAATGCGGTTTTCTCTTTGGCCGACTTGGCCAGGGGGATTTGCCAATACCCTTTTGTGAGGTCAAGAGTCGTCATGTATCGGGCTGTTCCCAGCCGGTCGATCAACTCATCTATACGTGGCATGGGGTAGGTGTCAAATTTTGTAACTTTGTTCAACTGACGAAAATCGTTACAAAATCGCCAGCTCCCATCCGGTTTAGGCACCAACACGATGGGACTAGACCAATCACTTTGGGACTCCTCTATCACCCCTAAGTTCAGCATTTTCTGTACTTCCTCCCGTATTGCCTCCCGTCGAGCCTCTGGGATCCGATAGGGTTTTAACTTCACCCTTTCACCGGGCGGGGTAATGATGTCATGCTCTACCCCAGATGTTTGTCCCGGCAGCTCAGAGAATACCTCCTTGTTGCGAAGCACAAACTCCTTAACCTCCTGTTGTTGGGGTTGTGACAAGGTGGCTGCAATTCCAACCTCAGGAATCACGCAACCAGTTTGAGCTGGTGACCAAGTGTCTGCGACTAGGGACTCTCTATCCCTCCAGGCTTTCAACAGATTAACGTGATAGATCTGTTCGGGCTTTCGCCTTCCTGGTTGTCTGACCTTGTAATTCACTTCGCTCACTTTTTCCATTATCTCGTAGGGGCCTTGCCATTTGGCAAGGAATTTACTTTCAACCGTAGGGACAAGTACCAATATCCTATCCCCCGGGGAAAAGGTACGGGTCTTGGCTCCACGGTTGTACACTCTCTGCTGTGCCAACTGCGCTTGGGCCAAATGTTCCTTCACGATGGGCATTACCTGTGCAATTCGATCTTGCATCAGGGCGACATGCTCAATCACACTCCTGTGGGGAGAACTCTCACTTTCCCAAGTTTCCTTGGCAATATCCAACAGCCCTCTTGGGTGTCTCCCATACAGTAACTCAAAGGGGGAGAATCCCGTAGAGGATTGGGGCACCTCCCTAATAGCAAACATCAAATAAGGAAGTAAACAGTCCCAATCCTTTCCATCTCTATCCACCACTTTCTTCAACATTTGTTTTAGGGTTTTGTTGAATCTTTCAACCAGCCCATCGGTTTGGGGGTGATACACAGACGTACGCAATTGCGTCACTTTGAACAATTTACACAGCTCTTTCATAACCCGGGACATAAAGGGTGTACCTTGGTCCGTAAGCAGTTCTTTACAAATACCCACCCGGCTAAAAACAAGAGATAGCTCTTTGGCTATGGTTTTGGCCGAGGTATTTCGGAGAGGGATCGCTTCTGGATAACGGGTGGCATAGTCCATTATAACTAATATGTACTGGTGCCCCCTAGCGGACTTGATTATAGGACCTACCAAATCCATGGCGATCCTCTCAAACGGGACCTCAATGATGGGTAGAGGGACCAGCGGGCTACGGAAATGTGGCATCGGGGCCAACCTCTGACACACAGGGCAGGAGGAACAATAATTTTCTACGTCCTTCATCACCCCCGGCCAATAGAATCTCTGTAATACCCTCTCTCGGGTTTTCTCTGTCCCCAGATGACCTCCAAGAATGTGCCCATGGGCCAACTCCAACACCAACTTCCTGTAAGGTTTGGGCATCACAAGCTGCTCAACGGTTTCTTCTGCCCTTTTTGCCACCCGATACAGTAGGTCCTTCTCTACGCTGAAGTATGGGTAAGTGCAGGTATTATCTGGGTTCACTAACTCGCCATCTATTTTCACTACGTTTTCCCGTGCCTTTATTAGGGCGGGGTCTTTCAACTGTTCTGTGGCAAAGTTTTCCCTGTGAACCTCAAGATCAGAAAACTCCACAGACGGTAGGTTTTCGTCTGAGGAGGTGGGCTCCTCTCCAGTTTCTTGAGTCTCCCCTGCCAATACTGATAAGGGAAATTCCGGAGAGTCCTCACCACTCTCAGGGGAGTTCTGGCTATCACATTCCTGGTACATAGGGGCACCAGTGAGGGGCTCAGGATCATCCCACAGTTCCCAGAACTTCGGAAAATCCCTTCCCACAATGGCGTCATGCGGTAACTGAGATACTAAGCCCACTGGATGAGAGAGGGTACCTTTGGGGGTCTCGAAACACACTGTAGTCACTGGATACTCTCGGGTGTCCCCATGCACACAAATAACAGCTACCTTGCTATTCCCAGAGACCTCTGTTTTAACTAACTCAGCCTTTATCAGGGTCACAAGGCTACCTGAATCCAGCAATACCACAACATTTCTACCATTAACACACATTTTGCATAAATGTTTCTCAGTTCCTCGAATGGCAGTGCATGCGACTGTCGCACACAGCGACTGACGTCTGCCCGTCAGAAAGTCACACTGCATGGGTTCCTCCACAACCGGGCAATTGGCTGCAATATGTCCCGCTTGCCGGCAGCGGTAGCAAACGATCCTTCTTGCCGCCTCTTGAGCCACTGATTTCCCAGGCTGTTCTCGCCAAACTTGGGGTAGAGCTCCCACCCTCTCACTCTCTCCACCCTCACCCCTTGGAATCCTCTTATCCGCCCCTGGGGATGGTCTGGTCTTAGGGTGGAAAGTCCGAGTGTCTCTGGAAGAGGCCGTCAGGTTCTCTGTAGCCAAGTATTTCTCCACACGATCCACAAGACCATCGGCCGTCTCTGGGTCTCCATGGCTTACCCACTTTTGGATGGCAGTAGGAAGAGCTCTCAAAAACCGATCCATTACAACACGTTCCACAATCTTTGGTGCGGACAAAGTCTCTGGCTGTAGCCACTTTCTGCTCAGGTGAATGAGATCATACATTTGAGACCTGGGGGGTTTTCCAAGCTGGAAAGTCCAGTTATGCACACGCTGAGCCCGGACAGCCTGGGTGACACCCAGCCTTGCCAAAATTTCAGCTTTTAGCATCACATAGTCTTTTGCTTGGTTAGGCTCTAGGTCATAGTAAGCTTTCTGCGATTCACCAGTTAACAGAGGAGCCACCAGTCCAGCCCACTGCTCCTCAGGCCACTTTTCTCTTTCAGCGGTCCTTTCAAATGTGGTCAAAAATACCTCTGGATCATCCTCTCCAGTCATTTTTGTCAATAAACGACTCACCCCAAAGGACGCGGTATTAGTGGGACGGCTTTCCTCACTGGTCTGCGGACGTTGCTGCATTACTGCTTCCATTTGTTGTAGTCTCTGCTCTTGCTTCTGTAACAGGTCTATGAAGCGGGCCTCAGATTGCTGCTGGGCTTGTTGCTGAGCTTCCAGACTCTGTTGGTGAGCTTGCTGCTGGGCTGCAAGGCTCTGTTGATGAGCTTGCTGCTGGGCTGCAAGGCTCCTTTGCAAACCTGCATTTGTCTGCTGTTGATTGGCATTTGCTAGAGCCAGCTGTTTCAGTATCTCCTCCATGCTGGCTTAAAAAAAAACTGCCTGCATTCTCCACCAACTGTGAGGGGGTTAGCTTGGCAGCGGGTGTGTGTGACCCCCGGGATGGGCTCCCCACACAAAACAGGCCCAGCAAACGGAGGTTGTGGTTTTCAAAATCAAAAAGGTGCGGTTTATTTTCTATTTACAGTGACAAAACACAGCAAAGCAAAAGAAACATAACCAAAATAAATCCTGGTCAAGTTGACCTCTGACTAAACATACAGGTTTCCTAACTAACAACTGGGATCAGCCTAGTGCTGTCCTAGTCCCTAAGTCCCTGGTTTTAAATGTCCAAGCAAATAGCCACACAGGCTTTGTCTCACCGCACAGGGGTTCACTCTCCCTAGACAGTCCACACAGGTCTGGTTCCAGGCATGAGCTAACATCTAATGAAGCTGGGAGTTCTTATAGAGGCCTAAATGAGCTGACAAGCTTCAGCTGGTCTCATCAACTCCCTGTCTGCACGACGCCCAGCCCTCTCCCTAGAGGTATGAGTCATCCATGAGCCCACTAGCCTTATACAACTCTCCACCTAGTTGTATAAGTCGGCGTAAAGCCTGAATCTGGGCGAAATATATCTACCCCCCTGGATGCAACCAGGTGACTTTACCTTCCTGCTGTCACACTACCTATAGTTTTCTGTCCCTAGAAAAAATGTTTTTTTAAAGATGGTTGATGATCAATGCTTTAGCACAGTATAGCACAAGGAGAATTTCCCTCACTGTCCTTCCCTGTCCCTAGAAACAAGGATTAGCACAGTAAAACACACTGACACTCTCCCTACCTATAGTTTTCTGTCCCTAGAAAAAATGTTTTTTTAAAGATGGTTGATGATCAATGCTTTAGCACAGTATAGCACAAGGAGAATTTCCCTCACTGTCCTTCCCTGTCCCTAGAAACAAGGATTAGCACAGTGAAACACACTGACACTCTCCCTACCTATAGTTTTCTGTCCCTAGAAAAAATGTTTTTTTAAAGATGGTTGATGATCAATGCTTTAGCACAGTATAGCACAAGGAGAATTTCCCTCACTGTCCTTCCCTGTCCCTAGAAACAAGGATTAGCACAGTAAAACACACTGACACTCTCCCTACCTATAGTTTTCTGTCCCTAGAAAAAATGTTTTTTTAAAGATGGTTGATGATCAATGCTTTAGCACAGTATAGCACAAGGAGAATTTCCCTCACTGTCCTTCCCTGTCCCTAGAAACAAGGATTAGCACAGTAAAACACACTGACACTCTCCCTACCTATAGTTTTCTGTCCCTAGAAAAAATGTTTTTTTAAAGATGGTTGATGATCAATGCTTTAGCACAGTATAGCACAATGAGAATTTCCCTCACTGTCCTTCCCTGTCCCTAGAAACAAGGATTAGCACAGTAAAACACACTGACACTCTCCCTACCTATCCTTCTCTTTCCCTAAACTAAAGGAATCCAGGTTAAGCAAGAAAAAAAAATGTCACTGTCCCTGCCTATGCTTCTCTTTCCCTGCTCCGGAACACACTACACTAGGCCGCCGTGCTGGCGGCCTTTTATAGTGTGGGGCGTGTACTAAACACCCTCAGCAATAATTGGCCACAGGCATCCTGCCTGTGGCCAATCATTGCTCTCCTCGCTGCCGGCGCTGTGATTGGCCAAGCATGCGGGGTTACAGTGCATGCTTGGCCAATCACAGCGCCTGGATGACACTGCGATGGCGTAGTGCATTGTGGGCCGTTCGCGTCACTCGAATTAGGCGCGAACGGCCCAAATCTTTCGATCTTCGTCGAACGATCGAACAGCCGATGTTCGAGTCGAACGTATGTTCGACTCGAACACCGAGCTCATCCCTACTGTAGTCATAAAGGGATGAACATGGTCAGCAACAATACGCAGGTAGGCCGTGGCATTTAAACGATGCTCAATTGGTACTAAAGAGCCAAAAGTGTGCCAAGAAAATATCCCCCACACATTACACCACCAGCATGAACCGTTGATACAAGAAAGGATGGATCCATGCTTTCATGTTGTTTATGCCAAATTCTGACCCTACCATTCCAAATGTCACAGCTGAAAAATCATCAGACCAGGCAACATTTTTCTGATTTTCTATTGTCCAATTTTTGCCTGTACGAATTGTAGCCTCAGTTTCCTGGTCTTAGCTGACAGGAGTTGCACCCGGTGCAGTCTTCTCCTGCTGTAGCCCATCTGCTTTAAGGTTCAATGTGTTGTGTGTTCAGAGATGGTATTCTGCATACCTTGGTTGTAACGAGTAGTTATTTGAGTTACTGTTGCCTTTCTATCATCTTGGACCAGTCTGCTCATTCTCCTCTGACATTAAAGTGGTTGTAAACTCACTTACACAACATGCACCTACAGGTAAGCCTAGATTAAGGCTTACCTGTAGGTGCATGAAATATCTCCTTAACCTACACGGTTAAGGAGATATTTGCTTTTAACACCGGCGCCGCTGACGCCACGCGCATGCACACTAGCAGGCCGGCATAGTAGCCGGATTTCTGAATGGATTTAGCCGGCCCGAGCGCGCATGTGTGTGACGTCATCGCCGCTCCAGGGCCAATCACAGCGCCGGAGCGGCGATACACGGAAGGGACATCGAGGCAAGATGGCGGCGGCAGCGGAGGTGTCCGAGCACCGCTGCGGGGGCTTCGATCTAAGGTAAGTAATTTATAATGATCTAGTATGCTAGTCATACTAGCTCATTATGCCTTTGTCTTGCAGGTATTTATTTTTTTATTTTTTTTATTTTGGGGTTTACAACCACTTCAACGAGGCATTTTTTCCTCCATACAACTGCAGCTCACTGGATATTTTCTCTTTTTCAGACCATTCTCTGTAAACCCTAGAGATAGTTGTGTGTAAAAATCCCAGTAGATCAGCAGTGCCGTCTGGCACCAACAACCATCTATAATCCCCTTTTTTGCCCATTCTGATGCTCAGTTTGAACGTCAGCAAGTCGCCTTCACACACATCTAGATGCCTAAATTTATTGAGTTGCTGCCATGTGTTTGGCTGATTAGCACTTTGTGTTACCAAGCAATTGAACGTGTGTACCTAATAATGTAGCCGGTGAGTGTAAGTCTTGAAGAAATCCTGAAATTACTCGTTTAATGTGTTAGCAATTCCTAGTAAGAAAAGCCCGGAGCAAAAAATGAGAGAAAAGAAATGAGCGGAGGGCTGGCATGACTAGGGAAACAGGGTACAGGATGTTAGAAGGATTAGGATTGGGTAAGAAGTTTAGTGGGAGGGGGAGTAAGTAAGAAAAGGAGTTGTCCCCTCCCCCAGATCACCACAGTGTGAAGGAAAGTTCAGGGAGACAGAGCTATGGCAGATGGGGAGCTGTTTCGGGCCTAGCTGCGGTCGGAAGCGGCACCACGGAGCGCAGGTTGGCTACAGGAGACCCTGGGGCCAATGCTTGCTTGACGGGCGGTGGGGGCAGGTACAGGGGGGGAGGGAGTCCACGCGAGCTCGAAGGTTGCTGCCTTCAGAGCGCTTCTCACCCGACTATCCCCTAGAGCCCAGCGCCAGCCAATTAGTCTCCCCATGGCCCCATTCGCCCCCCCCCCACTAAGCGTTCACATTGCTCACAAGGGGGGGGTCCCGGGAATCATCCCCCTCATAGTCAGGGCCCGACGGGCGGCCGCACCGGCGGTTCGGGGTGGCCAGGCAGCTCGCTCGACACATGGACCAGAAGAGTGCGGGCCTCACCCCTGATGGGACGGTAGCGGGGGGTGGAGCCTCAGCGGGGGAGATCGTCGGTCACGGTCACTGTGCCCTCTGCAGCCTCGGCCAGGTGACCCCCAGGTGATGATGGATCGCCTGGGGAGGGTGACAACGCGCCTGATGTCTCTCGGCAGGGCGGGGGGGGGAAGACCCCCCCCCGGCCCGCGAAAAGCGACAGAGAAGTCCATGGGCGGGTCTGGAGCTCAGTGGCGGGGCCGGAGGGCTGCCAGATCCTCGGCATCCAGAGACGCTGCTCCTGGAGGGCTTTCATCAGATGCGGGCGAGCCGGCTGTCCTATGGTCGCAGGGCGAGCTGACGGATTCGGAGGACGATCGGTTTCCCCTGAGACGATCGGCAGCGATGGAGGCGAGACGGTCGGCTGGTGGGAATTTTCCTAGGCAGCCCGGTAAGTAAAAATTTTCCTTTGCCATATAGGGGATAGTATAGTGGGTCCGTGGGGGGTGGTCCTACTGCAGGTGCTGGGGAGACATCGGTAACGGGGGGGCTACTGCAGGTGCTGGGGAGGCATCGGTAATGGGGGGGCTCGCAGGGTGATTCTCCCCGGGTGGACACAATGGATGGGGCTGCACTTGGGGGGAGCTTCAGGCTCGCAGGGTTTTTATTGGTGGGGCTCAAAGATTTTGGTTGGCGGATTTGAGAAGGTGGTCGGGCCGTGTGGTCCCGCTTGCAGGGAGGGATAGTATATCCTCATCACCCGTAGCGGTGCCGGCTGTGTGGGAGTCTGCACATGACAGCTGATAGTGGGGTGCAAGTGGAGCAGAGGGTTTTGAAGTTCGTGGTAGCAGGGGACGCCGCTGGAAAACAGGATGTCATACGTTTGGCTGATTTAGCCACAGGTACAGTTGGTTTTAGGGTCCGCTGGGTGCTCACCTAAAGCCTGAGGTCTGGGATTAGATCTGAAAGGGTGAGTACGTAGAGATGTTGTTCACTCCTGCTGTTAAAAAAAAAAAAAAAAAAATTAAATTTAGGGTTACGCCAGCGTATTCCAACAATGGGAGGTGGTGAGAAGGGGAGGTATTGGTTGATTACATGTACTATCGGAAATAGGTTGCAAGCATTTGACATGAGGGTGATTGGGGGGAAGAACCCCGAACCCTGTCGGAGCTCTTTTGTTACCCAAATTCGGTAGGGGATGCTTACAGGGTCCACGGAGGTGCGGTTTGGATGCGGTCTAGAAGCAGTTTGGCGTAGGAGGGGATACATCCGGCACTACGGTGGGATCACAACGACATCAGGCTGGGAATGCACCTTGTGACATCTGCTAGGCCCCAAGGGCAGTTGTTTCCTGGTAGGGGCGGGTGTTACTCCACCCAACCCACCCCACCCCCCCCCACAGTATAACAGTCCGGCTAGAGTAAGTAGGCCTGTTAGCGGTACACGTAGGGCACGGGTAAATTCGGTGGAGTGTGTCGGTACAAGCACTAAGGTTCTGGGTTTGGGGGGGGGGAGGGATCACACCCTGTCGGTATGCTTCAAACACGGGAGAGGTCGTTTTCGGCGAGTCTGTTAACAGGAGGAAGGACGCCGGTGATGGGGGAACGGCGGCGGCCGTTTCTTGGTAGGTATACGGATGGTACAGCAGCGCAGCTGTTAGACTAAGGCTTTTCTTTTCAGTGGGGTTTCACATGCCGTGTGATTTATGTTCGGCCATGCTACGTCCCAATGTAGTTTCTGAGAAACTGCCCAGGGAAAGTAGCATTAGGACGCATAGGCGGCTCTTTCCCTTCCCAATCTTTAGTTGATTTGGGGGTTCCCCTTTGGGGTGTAGTGCCAAAGTAGGAGCTCAACAAATTTGGGCTGATGCACCACCTTTCTTCCCAAAAGGGGGGTTGGTCAACAATGCCATTGACATGGGAGGACACACAGTGAGTTACGCTTCCTTGGATGCGGCAGTGTATTGGGCTCGTCGGACAGCTTCCGGTTGCGGGGTTGGTGGGGTACTGGGGTTTTTTATGTCAATCTGGGTCTGCCGATTGGTTGCTCTGTCTCCGGGGCACTGTTTAGCAGTTCAACTTATTGGGGGAAGGTATGATGAGGGATGTGTCAGGAGTATCGCCCATCAGCCATTATTTGGACGACTTTCTGTGCATAGGCCTGGCGTCGCCCACTATCTTCGCGGTGCTCCTGTCTACGTTGGAGCATGTCGCAAGGATCAGATCACCTAAGCATTTTGTGCGTTGGGTGGACTCACAGGGAGGATTTGCGGGTGTGCCTCATTACTGGACAGGTTTCCCAGGAGGGGACTGGGGGGGTTTGGTGCGGTTAAGAACTTTGAGTTGGGGTTGTACACAGTGTCCGGTGGCTCGACAGGTTTGGGGGCATTCTTTCAAGGCGGGTGTAGTGGGCCTCGGTCTTGGATTGACAGGGGTTTTCACAAAAGATCTGGTGCTGCTGGAGTAATTTCCAGTGGTATGGTGGGGCACTTCATTCAGGGAGATGAAGGTTTGGTTCCACGGGTATAACCTGGGTATGGTACGAGTGATCAAGAGTCGCTGTGTCGTCTCCCCCGGTTGTTCGGCTGTTGCAACACTCGGTGTGGTTATGCCTGCAAGTGCATGTGTTGTTTACTTGGTGCATCTAACGGCAGTGGAGAACGTCATAGCTGGAGCGTTTCCTTGCTTTCAGTGGGGATAGTTTCCGGGTGGTGGAGCTGGTGGCGGGGTAACGTGGGGTGTCCCGTCCTGTCTGGAGGTGTAAGATTCCATCGGAGTCGTCCGCTTCTCGGAAGGCTAGGCAGGGGTGGCAGGCGGTAGTTCACATGAGTGAAGTGGATTCGGTGGGCGAGGGGGCTAGACTGTTGACGTTATACTTTATTTCTAGAAATAGGACCAATGGGGTGGCCGGGCTCGCGTTGGGATAAAAGAAAAAAACTAGCGGGTTTGACGTTTCTGGTCAAAGGCGAGGTTGCCCGGAATTTACGGAAGAATTTTGGGTATCTCCTGGTTATATCATAAAAAAATAAAAAAAAAATAATAATAATAATAATAATAAAATGTTTGGGCAGCTGCAGGGTTTGTGCAGCAGCATATGAGGTTTCCCTAGTTAGAGGGCGTTTTTTCGTTGGCAAGTTTATTCTCATAATGATAATAAATAAATTTGGTGCCTTTTGGTTTGGGGAGCTGGTCAGCCTTTCCAAGTCCGTCCAAGGGGGAATGTGGGTTTATGAGACTAGGTGCAAGAAGGAGGGGGTGTCGTTGGTGTTACTGATATACAAGATGGAGCAGGTGGGCAGGGGTCAGTTGGTGCAGGCTTGGCTCCGCCTGGCTAGCAGTGGTGTCCGGAGGGGGCCGTGACAGGGGTTTTTTATTTGGGAAGTGCGTCCCGGGGCAGTCGGGTCCTTCTTAATGCACACGGACGGGTCCCCTTTTTTGTCCAGGTTTCACAGGGTTTCAGTTTCCAGGAAGTGCTGCCGGGTTTTGGGGCTTGGATGAGAGGGCATGTTCTTCTCGTTTCTTTCAGGGTTGGGGCCGCGACCGAGGCGGCTAAGGTGGGATGGATGCTGAGGCGGTTAAGCGCTTTGGTAGGTGGGAGTCTTGTAGATTTGTGCTATACATTCGCCCCCATCGGCTGGTGGGATTCGAATAGTTGTGGGCTGGGTGGAGAGAGTGTATGGGGCTGTGATGATTTTGGGCTTGCTGAGGTCTTGGTGGCTTGTTTCTTTCTCTTCTTGCAGGTTCGGTACAGGCCCTGGCCTGGATACTGGGCCATTCGATTGTGTTTAACAATACATAAATAAATAAATAAAAAAAAGGGGTAATAAGGGGCAGATGTGGGGCCAGAGGGTCAGCAGGTGGGGTTTCCAAGCCAGGAGGTTTGTGCTAGATGGCTGGGAGTTCCGGGAATGCTGTGGAGGGGCTCCAGAGGTACAGCTTTGCACGTCTGTATAGGCCACCTGACGTTTTAGTCCTGCACGTAGGTGGTAATGATTTAGGGGTAAGGTCGATGGCATTCCCGGACATGGTCATTGGGTGGTTGGACATTGTCACTCGGACCGCATGGAATGGGGCTTGGTCTTTAGAGGGTATCTACAGGGCCCGTACGAAGCTTAATTGGGAAGTGAGTAGATTTGTAGTGAGGAATGGAGGGTTGGTGGTAAGGCACATGGAGTTGGTGGTGGATGTCTGGAGGTACCTGCGGGGCAATGGTGTGCACCTCAGTGCTGTGGGGAGTGACTTATGGGCATTGGGAATGCAATATGGCATACAGTGAGCTCTGGGGTGTGGGGGGCCCCCAAGGGTAAGGTTTTCCCCTTGGGTGCTGTGGCGGGCGTTGGTCTTTGCGGATGAAGGAAGATACCTTGGAAGGAATGAGTTCAGGACCTATCGTTGGTATGGGTCCTGATGGTTGGATTTCAGCTAACGGAGGTTTAGCTAAAATGTGTTGGTAACGGGTGCACTGCGGTCCGTGGTTGTCTCTGAGCCAGCCGGTCGGCTTGAGGCCTATAATCATATGAGAGGTACCGCAGTGCAATATGTTATCAGATGGTTATGGAGGTTCCCGCAAAAGACCAACGCTAGGATTTTGATATTATTTTGGAAATATATTTGTTTAATAAATAAGGCTGCTACGGCCTATGTTTTACTCCAATTTCGGTGTGGTCTCGTTAATTTAGGATTATGGGTAAGAAGTTGGAGCAAACAGGGGGTAAGCAGTAAGTACATCTGTTATACATTAGTCAAGAAAAGCCCGGAGCAAAAAATGAGAGAAAAGAAATGAGCGGAGGGCTGGCATGACTAGGGAAACAGGGTACAGGATGTTAGAAGGATTAGGATTGGGTAAGAAGTTTAATGGGAGGGGGAGTAAGTAAGAAAAGGAGTTGTCCCCTCTCCCAGGTCACCACAGTGTGAAGGAAAGTTCCCGCCCACCCTCCCCTGGTTATGTCCGTATTGTCTGGTTTGAGTTGTTGTTCTTTCTATTAACAGGTATGATGTGTTCTGGATGTCGTGGCAGTGGCGGGTGTTGGTCTTTGCGGATGAAGGAAGATACCTTGGAAGGAATGAGTTTAGGACCTATCGTTGGTATGGGTCCTGATGGTTGGATTTCAGCTAACGGAGGTTTAGCTAATATGTGTTGGTAACGGGTGCACTGCGGTCCGTGGTTGTCTCTGAGCCAGCCGGTCGGCTTGAGGCCTATAATCATATGAGAGGTACCGCAGTGCAATATTTTATCAGATGGTTATGGAGGTTCCCGCAAAAGACCAACGCTAGGATTTTGATATTATTTTGGAAATATATTTGTTTAATAAATAAGGCTGCTACGGCCTATGTTTTACTCCAATTTCGGTGTGGTCTCGTTAATTTAGGATTATGGGTAAGAAGTTGGAGCAAACAGGGGGTAAGCAGTAAGTACATCTGTTATACATTAGTCATGTGAATAAACAAGCCCCATACTCCCAGAGGAATATTCAGGCCATTTATAGGAAGCCTTAATGTATTGTATTCACTATCCAGGTGGTAGAATATTGATTTACTTCAATGTTTACAGCATACAGGAAGTCTGAGAAAGCAAGAGGTGTTAATTGGTGCACTGAATAGAATACAGAATGTGATCTTATTGTGAAATAGTTTTGAGTCAGATACAGATTAGAATACAATACAGGGCACTTTAAGCACACAAAGGTTTTAAAACACTGAACAAAGCAGAAAACAGATACTAGATAATATATCATTCTGTTTACAATATTTCACAATTGTTCTCTTCAAGACGTGTTTTAAACTATTTTCAATATGAGCACACCTAAATGAATCTACTAAAAATGATTTTAGAAATGTAACTATGAAAATAAACTTGGATATTGGCATGTTTAAACGGTTTTCCTAGTGCAGGTGAAACAAATTTAAGGAAAAATTCAGCAATAATAATAATTATTTTCAAAAGAACCAAATGGACACTTCCCCCTGTGACTTTTTTTTTCTGTGTTGTTGCAATAGCCTAAAAGGAAACTTGTACTTTTGACTCAGAAAATGTTGAAGCCAAAGCTTCATCATGACAGGCTAGGAATAATAATTTTCAAAAGAAGTAGCAATGACAACCAACATCATTCTCTTCTGAAAGGAGCACTTCAGCCCCGGACCATTTTGCAGCTAAAGGACTAGGCCCCTTTTTGCGATTCGGCACTGCGTCGCTTTAACTGACAATTGCGCGGTCGTGTGACGTGGCTCCCAAACAAAATTGCCGTCCTTTTTTTCCCACAAATAGAGCTTTCTTTTGGTGGTATTTGATCACCTCTGCTGTTTATTGATTGGTTTGCGCAAAAGTTATAGCGTCTACAAAATAAGGGATAGTTTTATGGCATTTTTATTAATAATTCTTTTTTTACTAGTAATGGCGGCGATCAGCGATTTTTATCATGACTGCGACATTATGGCGGACACATCGGACACTTTTGACACTATTTTGGGACCATTGTCATTTTTACAGCGATCAGTGCTATAAAAATGCACTGATTACTGAGAAAATGACACTGGCAGTGAAGGGGTTAACCTGTAGGGGGTGCTGAAGGGGTTAAGTGTGACCTAATGTGTGTTTCTTGCTGTAGGGGGGCGTGGCTTGGCATGTGACGTCACTGATCGCCGTTCCCTATGACAGGAAAAAGACGATCAGTGACAGGCTCACTAGGAAGCACGAGGAGAGGTTTGTTTACATTTACCTCTCTCCGTTCTTCAGCTCTGTGACCCGAGCGCTCAGGACCGGGTCGCGAGCGCGCCGCCGGCGGCGCGCGCGCGACCCACGGCTATTCTCTTAAAGGGCAACGTACCTGTATGTGGATGTGCCCAGCCGTGCCATTCTGCCAACGTATATCGGCGTGAGGCGGTCCTTAAGTGGTTAAAGTGATTTGGTGCTTTGCCAAGCAAGAGTAAAGCTGGTGCATACGGATCAAAATTCAGCCAGTTCAGCAGGTGAAAGTCACATTTCGTTCTGTGTGTGGCCTTCCCTGTCCAATAGAAGTTGATTGGTAGAATAACTTCTGTTGAATGGGCATGCTGAAAAACGTTTATTCAATCAGCCACTGCAGTCAATCATATGTAGCGCTGATCAGTGTATTGTGACAGAGGAGGAGTCCCACTGTCAGAATACAGTAGCACAGCGCAAAAGATTCCTCCATCCACCTCACTTGTGTGGATGGGGGAAATTGTTAGTTTTCTTTCTGCACAGCCAGGTGGGTGTACAAAAAAAAAAAACTATGCACGTATACCCAGCTTAATAAACAGGTTCACTCATAGCCTACTCACATTAACGTCTTTAGATCCACGCTATAGCCAAATGGCGGCTACAGCAGGGACCTACTTTGCCGGGAGGGCGTCAATAGACGTCCTCCCGTGCTCGAGCGGCCTGCGCACCCCGTGCAGGGTACGCGTGGCACGCTCTGTGATCAGCGAGTTTATGGGACACGCTGGATCACAGATCGGAGTAAGGGGTCAATCCCGACTCCTTACCACGTGATCAGCTGTCAGCCAATGACAGCTGATCATGTGATGTAAACAGAGTCGGCAATCGGCCATTTTTTCACCTCGCGCAGACAGCGCGAGGAGAAAAAAAAATCTGTTCACCGGCGGCTATCAGAAGGACATCGGTCCCGAACAAGGAGAGCTGCCGCCAGCTCATTTGTGCCCACCGGTACCACCTGCCAGTGAACAACAGTGCTGCCTACCAGTGCCCACCAGTGCCACCTACCAGTGCCCACAGTGCCACCCATCAGTGCCCACAGTGCCACCTATCAGTGTCCACAGTGTCACCTATCAGTGTCACCAATCAGTGCCTCATCAGCAGTGCTGCCCATCAGTGTCACCTACCAGTGCCCATCAGAAAAACCTATCATTGCCCATCAGTGCCACCCATCAGGGCCCATCAGTGCCATCTTATCAGTGGCCATCAGTGCCGCCTTATCTGTGTCCATCAGTACCGCCTTATCTGTCCCCATCAGTGCCGCCTTATCTATTCCTATCAGTGCTCATAAGTGCAGCCTATCAGTGCCCTCCAGTGCCCACCAGTGCCACCTCATCAGCGCATATCAATGAAGGATAAAAATTACCCGTTTGCAAAATTGTATAACAAACTATGAAACATGATTTTTAATTTTTTTCAAAATTAATTTTCCATTTTTTTTGTTTGCTTAGCAAAAAATAAAAACCCCAGCGATGATTAAATACCACTAAAAGAAAGCTCTATTTGTGTGGAAAAAAATGATAATTTAATTTGGGTACAGTGTTGTATGACCGAGCAATTGTCATTCAAAGTGCGTCAGAGCTGAAAGGTGAACATTGGTCTGGGCAGGAGGGGGGTTAAGTGCCCAGTATGCAAGTGGTTAATTGCTTTTTGTTTTTACTCCCCATTTACTTACCCTCAGGGCCGATGCAAGGCAAAGGTGTATTTTGCCACCCCCACCAGCGGTTGTGGAAGTGATATGTGGCTTCATAACAGCTTGTACAAAAAAGTGGCAAACACCCCAGCTAGCAGTAAGGTGCACATGTAATGGCAATGCACATCACAAACAAACAAACAAAACATTTAACAACACACATACCTGCCAGCCTGCAAAACAACCAAAGTGACCCTGTCTTCCAAAACCAAGTTCGAAAACCAAGAAAAAGAGAACTAAAAGAAGTAGTGATACCAAGACAAAGAGACAGAAATCACTAACAACGCTTTAGAGAATCCGAATAACAGAACAAGAGAGATGGGTTCTCTTATTTTACTTGAATCACAGGTAATGCCATCTGTCACCAACAATAATAAGTCTTCTAGCTTAACATCGAGAGAGAATTTCTCGGCGTTGTGAAGGATAAGGTAAAGGAGAAAAGGAGAGAGACAAGAAGGGGAAAGGGAAAGAAAAAAAAGGAGTAATAGTATGGGAAGCAAGAAGAGAACTAGGACAAAGATGTATGAATATTATGAGGAGAAGAGCTTGGTGTCCGCATAGCACCTGGAGTCACGGACAAAGGTATGTGGATATATGACGCACAGGGTTCCTGGTGTTGTGGAGATTTTTATGAAGATGTATTTAATATGTGTAGCGGCCTCACCCCCTCTTTTTGCTCTTCTGGGGTATATTGTACATGAGGGTGAGATGCGCTACGGCCCATGTCCTCCCCATTGCTGCGGGTGAGGTGAAGGCCAGTACCTGTTATTCTCCTCGGGCCTGTGTGTCTCTTTAAGAACCAAGTCCTGCTGTACTGACACTCTCCTTTGCTCCCATTAACCAGAGTTCCACACACCGATAGAGGGTCCAACTCTTGTTTATTAACACACTCCAATAAACAGTCCTTTTCCAGCCGACTGGTTGAGACCCAATAAACAGTTCAATACGGTGGGGTGAGCAGGTCGAGGCACTATCCTGATAAGTAAACTAAACCACTGTGGATTCACCAGCGGTTGCTAAAGCCCATAGCTTGTGAAAGAACTTAAACCTTCAGGGTCTCTACCAGCGACCCCAGAGAACAGAAACAGGAGTACCTTCGCTGCGTTGTGGCCCCTATCAGGGGGAAGATGTCCCTCCAAGAGAGTTACCAGAGGCCCCTCTGTCACCAGGTTGATGCTGCTCCGTTTCTTCAGAAGGGTGACCTCTCCGGCCTCCTCGCCTCAGATACGAGCCCCATCCACCTCAGGGACCCTTGGACAAATTCGCCCTTGCGGGACCCAGTCGAAGTCACTGAGCCCCAGGCCTCCGATGTAGTACCTCACCCCAGGCTTAAGGTGCCTGGGATGGACACCAACACCGCTCCAGCCAGGCCATGGGCACCTAGGCCGGAACTCCGAACCGCCAGCACCCAGGCCTAAGGTGCCTGGGCGCGGGATGCAGAAGAGGAAGACCTCGTGGCGAGGGCGTCTCTCCCCTTTATATCCTCCCGTGACGCCGGAATGGGACAAAAAGGAGACAGCACTGTGGCAATGATTCTACCTTGACCCGCGGGAACATCGCCACCCACAGGTCAAGGAGAATAGCACACCACCAAGTCCTCCACAATTTGAATGGTGTAAATCCTTTCATAATTAGCACATCCTGGATCATACTACCACCCAGGTGTACCCCCTAAATTTAGACCCCCGCTACATATGTATTGCCATAGTGTCACCCAGTGTTAGTACTTCCGCAGCCCGCTCTAAAGAGCTGGCTGGGGCAGTCTGAGGCTGGTTGAATCCCGTCTGGTAGGGGAAAACGTCTTGAGGTTGGAGTGTGATGTTTCCAGGGTGGCTTTGGCCAATTATGGCTCAGGGGGTTTAGTACATGCCACACACTATATAAGGCAGCCGGCTCAGCGGCCTTGTGTAGTGTATTGGAGTTGTGAAACAAGAGTTTACAGAGACAGGCAGTGTCATTTATATTGAGTTAGATAGAGCAGGCAGGCGAGTCAGTTAGCTGCAGTTACAGCGTGTAGAGGATATATATGCATCTTAGGTGTTGTATATATATTGTGACAGCAGGAAGGTAAAGTCACCTGGTTGCATCCAGGGGGGTAGATATATTTCGCCCAGATTCAGGCTTTACGCCGATTTATACAGCTAGGTGGAGAGTTGTATAAGCCCAGCTGAGACTAGTGGGCTCATTGATGACTCATACCTCTAGGGAGAGGGCTGGGCGTCGTGCAGGCAGGGAGTTGATGAGGCCAGCTGAAGCCTGTCAGTTCGTTTAAGGCCTCTATAAAAACTCCCAGATTCATTAGATGTTAGCTCATGCCTGGAAGCAGACCTGTGTGGACTGTCTAGGGAGAGTGAACCCCTGTGCGGTGAGAGAAAGCCTGTGTGGCTATATTTTGCTTGGACATTTAAAACCAGGGACTAGGACAGCACTAGGCTGATCCCAGTTGTTAGTTAGGAAACCTGTATGTTTAGTCAGAGGTCAAGTTGACCAGGATTTATTTTGTTTGTTTCTTTTGCTTTGCTGTGTTTTTGTCACTGTAAATAGAAAATAAACGGCACCTTTTTGATTTTGAAAACCACAACCTCCGTCTGCTGGGCCTGTTTTTGTGTGGGGAGCCCATCCCGGGGGTCACACACACCCGCTGCCGAGCTAACCCCCTCACAGTTGGTGGAGAACCAGTGGCAGTTTTTTTTTAAGCCAGCATGGAGGAGATACTGAAACAGCTGGCTCTAGCAAATGCCAATCAACAGCAGACAAATGCAGGTTTGCAAAAGAGCCTTGCAGCTCAACAACAGAACTTCGCAGCCCAGCAGCAAGCTCATCAACAGAGCCTTGCAGCCCAGCAGCAAGCTCACCAACAGAGTCTGGAAGCTCAGCAACAAGCCCAGCAACGATCTGAGGCCCGCTTCATAGACCTATTACAGAAGCAAGAGCAGAGACTACAACAAATGGAAGCAGTAATGCAGCAACGTCCGCAGACCAGTGAGGAAAGCCGTCCCACTAATACCGCGTCCTTTGGGGTGAGTCGTTTATTGACAAAAATGACTGGAGAGGATGATCCAGAGGTATTTTTGACCACGTTTGAAAGGACTGCTGAAAGAGAAAAGTGGCCTGAGGAGCAGTGGGCTGGACTGGTGGCTCCTCTGTTAACGGGTGAATCGCAGAAAGCTTACTATGACCTAGAGCCTGACCAAGCAAAAGACTATGTGATGCTAAAAGCTGAAATATTGGCAAGGCTGGGTGTCACCCTGGCTGTCCGGGCTCAGCGTGTGCATAACTGGACTTTCCAGCTTGGAAAACCCCCCAGGTCTCAAATGTATGATCTCATTCACCTGAGCAGAAAGTGGCTACAGCCAGAGACTTTGTCCGCACCAAAGATTGTGGAACGTGTTGTAATGGATCGGTTTTTGAGAGCTCTTCCTACTGCCATCCAAAAGTGGGTAAGCCATGGAGACCCAGAGACGGCCGATGGTCTTGTGGATCGTGTGGAGAAATACTTGGCTACAGAGAACCTGACGGCCTCTTCCAGAGACACTCGGACTTTCCACCCTAAGACCAGACCATCCCCAGGGGCGGATAAGATGATTCCAAGGGGTAAGGGTGGAGAGAGTGAGAGGGTGGGAGCTCTACCCCAAGTTTGGCGAGAACAGCCTGGGAAATCAGCGGCTCAAGAGGCGGCAAGAAGGATCATTTGCTACCGCTGCCGGCAAGCGGGACATATTGCAGCAAATTGCCCGGTTTTGGAGGAACCCATGCAGTGTGACTTTCTGACGGGCAGACGTCAGTCGCTGTGTGCGACAGTCGCATGCACTGCCATTCGGGGAACTGAGAAACATTTATGCAAAATGTGTATTAATGGTAGAAATGTTGTGGTATTGCTGGATTCAGGTAGCCTTGTGACCCTGATAAAGGCTGAATTAGTTAAAACAGAGGTCTCTGGGAATAGCAAGGTAGCTGTTATTTGTGTGCATGGGGACACCCGAGAGTATCCAGTGACTACAGTGTGTTTCGAGACCCCCAAAGGTACCCTTTCTCATCCAGTGGGCTTAGTGTCTCAGTTACCGCATGACGCCATTGTGGGAAGGGATTTTCCGAAGTTCTGGGAACTGTGGGATGATCCTGAGCCCCCCACTGGTGCCCCTATGTACCAGGAATATGATAGCCAGAACTCCTCTGAGAGTGGTGAGGACTCTCCCGAATTTCCCTTGTCAGTATTGGCAGGGGAGACTCAAGAAACTGGAGAGGAGCCCACCTCCTCAGACGAAAACCTACCGTCTGTGGAGTTTTCTGATCTTGAGGTTCACAGGGAAAACTTTGCCACAGAACAGTTGAAAGACCCCGCCCTAATAAAGGCACGGGAAAACGTAGTGAAAATAGATGGCGAGTTAGTGAACCCAGATAATACCTGCACTTACCCATACTTCAGCGTAGAGAAGGACCTACTGTATCGGGTGGCAAAAAGGGCAGAAGAAACCGTTGAGCAGCTTGTGGTGCCCAAACCTTACAGGAAGTTGGTGTTGGAGTTGGCCCATGGGCACATTCTTGGAGGTCATCTGGGGACAGAGAAAACCCGAGAGAGGGTATTACAGAGATTCTATTGGCCTGGGGTGATGAAGGACATAGAAAATTATTGTTCCTCCTGCCCTGTGTGTCAGAGGTCGGCCCCGATGCCACACTTCCGTAGCCCGCTGGTCCCTCTACCCATCATTGAGGTCCCGTTTGAGAGAATCGCAATGGATTTGGTAGGTCCTATAATCAAGTCCGCTAGGGGGCACCAGTACATATTGGTTATAATGGACTATGCCACCCGTTATCCAGAAGCGATCCCTCTCAGAAATACCTCGGCCAAAACCATAGCCAAAGAGCTATCTCTTGTTTTTAGCCGGGTGGGTATTTGTAAAGAACTGCTTACGGACCAAGGTACACCCTTTATGTCCCGGGTTATGAAGGAGCTGTGTAAATTGTTCAAAGTGACGCAATTACGTACATCTGTGTATCACCCCCAAACCGATGGGCTGGTTGAAAGATTCAACAAAACCCTAAAACAAATGTTGAAGAAAGTGGTGGATAGGGATGGAAAGGATTGGGACTGTCTACTTCCTTATTTGATGTTTGCTATTAGGGAGGTGCCCCAATCCTCTACGGGATTCTCCCCCTTTGAGTTACTGTATGGGAGACACCCAAGAGGGCTGTTGGATATTGCCAAGGAAACTTGGGAAAGTGAGAGTTCTCCCCACAGGAGTGTGATTGAGCATGTCGCCCTGATGCAAGATCGAATTGCACAGGTAATGCCCATCGTGAAGGAACATTTGGCCCAAGCGCAGTTGGCACAGCAGAGAGTGTACAACCGTGGAGCCAAGACCCGTACCTTTTCCCCGGGGGATAGGATATTGGTACTTGTCCCTACGGTTGAAAGTAAATTCCTTGCCAAATGGCAAGGCCCCTACGAGATAATGGAAAAAGTGAGCGAAGTGAATTACAAGGTCAGACAACCAGGAAGGCGAAAGCCCGAACAGATCTATCACGTTAATCTGTTGAAAGCCTGGAGGGATAGAGAGTCCCTAGTCGCAGACACTTGGTCACCAGCTCAAACTGGTTGCGTGATTCCTGAGGTTGGAATCGCAGCCACCTTGTCACAACCCCAACAACAGGAGGTTAAGGAGTTTGTGCTTCGCAACAAGGAGGTATTCTCTGAGCTGCCGGGACAAACATCTGGGGTAGAGCATGACATTATTACCCCGCCCGGTGAAAGGGTGAAGTTAAAACCCTATCGGATCCCAGAGGCCCGACGGGAGGCAATACGGTAGGAAGTACAGAAAATGCTGAACTTAGGGGTGATAGAGGAGTCCCAAAGTGATTGGTCTAGTCCCATTGTGTTGGTGCCTAAACCGGATGGGAGCTGGCGATTTTGTAACGATTTTCGTCAGTTGAACAAAGTTACAAAATTTGACACCTACCCCATGCCACGTATAGATGAGTTGATCGACCGGCTGGGAACAGCCCGATACATGACGACTCTTGACCTCACAAAAGGGTATTGGCAAATCCCCCTGGCCAAGTCAGCCAAAGAGAAAACCGCATTTGTAACCCCAGACGGGGCGTTCCAATATAAAAGAATGCCGTTCGGGTTACAGAATGCGCCGGCCACATTCCAGCGGAAAATGGACCAGATGCTGAGGCCCCATCGGAAGTATGCTGCGGCTTACCTGGATGACGTAATTGTCCATAGCACAGATTGGGCCTCACATCTGCCAAAAGTGCAAGCAGTCCTGGACTCTGTTCGGGAAGCAGGGTTTACGGCTAACCCCAAGAAGTGTACCATTGGGCAGGAGGAGGCCAAATATCTTGGGTACACCATTGGGAGGGGAGTAATAAAACCCCAACTCAACAAAGTCGAGGCCATCCAGAGTTGGCCACGTCCCAACAGCAAGAAGCAGGTACGAGCCTTTCTGGGAATCGCTGGGTATTATCGGCGATTCATTCCCCACTTTGCTTCTAAGGCTGTGCCCCTAACCAACCTGACGAAGGGGAAAGGGTCGGTCATGATTAAATGGACCCCCGAGGCTGAGGCAGCATTCCAATTCTTGAAACAAGCCTTATGTAGCCAGCCAGTGTTGTACTCACCCGACTTCTCTAAAGACTTTGTCGTACAAAGTGATGCGTCAGATGTGGGGTTAGGAGCAGTATTGTCCCAGGTCTGGAACGGGGAAGAGCACCCAGTCATTTACCTCAGCAGGAAGTTGAAGTCCCATGAGGTAAATTACGCCACCGTTGAAAAGGAGTGTTTAGCGGTGAAGTGGGCTCTAGATTCCCTTCGGTACTACCTGCTAGGTAGGCACTTTGACATGGTTACGGATCACGCTCCGTTAAAGTGGATGGCTCAAAACAAGGAAACAAATAGAAGAGTGAATAGGTGGTTCCTGGCCCTCCAGGAATTCAACTTCACAGTAAAGCATCGCCCTGGCGTTCAAATGGGGAATGTGGATGCTTTGTCTCGAGTACATGAATGCCTGATTGCTGGTGTTCCAACCCCGAGGTTAAAACAAGAGGGGGGGGGTATGTGACAGCAGGAAGGTAAAGTCACCTGGTTGCATCCAGGGGGGTAGATATATTTCGCCCAGATTCAGGCTTTACGCCGATTTATACAGCTAGGTGGAGAGTTGTATAAGCCCAGCTGAGACTAGTGGGCTCATTGATGACTCATACCTCTAGGGAGAGGGCTGGGCGTCGTGCAGGCAGGGAGTTGATGAGGCCAGCTGAAGCCTGTCAGTTCGTTTAAGGCCTCTATAAAAACTCCCAGATTCATTAGATGTTAGCTCATGCCTGGAAGCAGACCTGTGTGGACTGTCTAGGGAGAGTGAACCCCTGTGCGGTGAGAGAAAGCCTGTGTGGCTATATTTTGCTTGGACATTTAAAACCAGGGACTAGGACAGCACTAGGCTGATCCCAGTTGTTAGTTAGGAAACCTGTATGTTTAGTCAGAGGTCAAGTTGACCAGGATTTATTTTGTTTGTTTCTTTTGCTTTGCTGTGTTTTTGTCACTGTAAATAGAAAATAAACGGCACCTTTTTGATTTTGAAAACCACAACCTCCGTCTGCTGGGCCTGTTTTTGTGTGGGGAGCCCATCCCGGGGGTCACACACACCCGCTGCCGAGCTAACCCCCTCACAATATTTATACACTGTATTTAGTTTAGCTAGATCCGTTCCTGGTTTTCTCTATACTGTGACAGGCAGGTAGGTGATTGTGCTAGCTGCAGACAGTAAGTATTTCACTTAGTGTACTGTGTGCTTTGCATAGCGTTCACCTAAAGCTTACCTGAATACAGTTAGTGAGTGACTAATAGTGGTGTTCTCATAATTAAACCACAGGCAGAGAGCTGCAAGTATTTTCAGTGTACTATGTCCCTCTCTGCACAGTTTTCACCAAAAACGAACTGCTGCTGCTGCTGCTTTTCCCATACTAATACCACAGCAGGCAGTTGATTGTGATAGCTGCATTATCAGTACAGACAAATATATATATATATATATATATATATATACACACACACATCCCACCTTTGTGCAGCTACATCTCACTGCAGGCCATTAGTATGTCTGAAAGGCAAACAAGGAGAGGTAGACAGTCACGAGGCAATAAAAGGACACAAACATGCTCTGTGTCTAGAGTCAACAGTGCTGCTGGTCGTGGACACGGTGCATCCTCATCAGCACGTGGCCGTGGGACATGCTTGTCCTTCTTTTCGGCAGCTGGCCATGTTGAGCCGCAACATGCCCAAGACTTGGTAGAGTGGATGACAAAGCCGTCCTCCTCCTCCTCGTCCTCTCTCACCCAGGCTCAGAGTACTTTGACCTATTTTTTTACATTGAAAAACGCAAAAATTATGGCAAATGATGAAAAACCATTAAAAATATATACAAAAAAAATGTAATTGCTTCCATTGCATTGTGGACAATCCACAACTTGGGGCAGGTGACGTGGCCATGTGACGTGGCAAGTGGACAATCCACAACTTGTGCCAGGTGACGTGGCAAGTGGACAATCCACAACTTGTGCCAGGTGACATGGCCAGGTGACGTGGCAAGTGGACAATCCACAACTTGTGCCAGGTGACGTGGCAAGTGGACAATCCACAACTCCTGGCAAGTGATGTGGCAAGTGACATGCTAAATACAAGTACACTGCTGCTCTATCAGCTGCTGCTACTCACTCTGGTCTCACAAAATAGCTGAAATGGTTAATAATACTGTTTTTTTGAGCTTAGGGCGGCTCCTTACGATGTTAACTAACTAAACGCTTATAGACGCAAATGCGGTAAAACTCGGCATGCAAACGCGACAAAACGCGCGTTTAGAAACGCCGCTTTCAACCTTAGTTCTGAAGACTTTGCACCAGCGTCCCGTGTACATGGGGCCTAAAAACGGCTATGCCATTTACAGCTCAAAAACGCCATGGTGGCCATAGGCTAACATGGAGAGCCGTTTTTAAGCTGCAAAAAACGCTCAAACAAGCGGCTGGAAAAACGTCTGTGTGCATGTAGCCTTATATTAACCACTTGCTTACTGGCCACTTAAACCCCCTTCCTGCCCAGACCAATTTTCAACTTTCAGCGCTGATACACTTTGAATGACAATTGCGCGCTCATACAACACGGTAACCCAATGAAAATGTAATCATTTTTTGCACACAAATAGAGCTTTCTTTTGGTGCTATTTGATCACCTCTGCATTTTGTTTTGTTTTTTACTATAAATACAAAAGACCGACTAAAAAAAAAAATTGGGATATTTTAACCACTTCACACGGGCCTATTCTGGCACTTCTCTCCTTCATGTAAAAATCATAATTTTATGGCTATAAAATTACTTAGAACCCCCAAACATTTTATATATTTTTTTAGCAGACACCCTAGGGAATAAAATGGCGATCATTGCAAATTTTTATCTCACTCGGTATTTGCGCAATAAATTTTCAAACGCCTTTTTTTTTGAAAAAATATAGTTTCATGAATTAAAAAATTACAAAACAGTAAATATAGCCCAATTTTTTGGGATAATTTCAAAGATGTTGTTATGCTGAGTAAATAGATACCTAACATGTCACACTTCAAAATTGTGCACACTCATGGAATGACACCAAACGTCAGTACTTAAAAACCTCCATAGGCGATGCTTTAAATTTTTTTACACGTTACCATTTTCGCATTACAGAGGAGGTCTAGTGCTAGAATTGTTGCACTCGTTCTAACGCACGCAGCAATACCTCACAGGTGTGGTTTTAACGGCGTTTACATATGTGGGCGGGACTTACATGTGTGTTCGCTTCTGAGCGCGAGCTACCGGGGACAAGGGCGTTTTAAATTGGTTTTATTATAATTTTTTTTGTTTTTTATTTATTTTAATTTTTTTAACACTTTTTGGGTTTTTTGATCACTTTTATTCCTATTACAAGGAATGTAAACATCCCTTGTAATAGGAATCTATTGTGACAGGTCCTCTTTATGGAGAGATGCGGGGTCAATAAGACCCCACATCTCTCCTCCATCTCATAACGTCGTGCCCGGGCCTCCGACGGTCATAGAGATGACTGGTGACCATCTGGTCACCAGTCATCTCTATGCTTCCCATCCGGCGCTGGCCAATTCATTCTCTGGGCCCCCGATGGCACGGGAGAGCCCGGAGAAGCACCGGATGGTGGCGGGAGGGGGGGAACGTCCCCTCCCGCCGCCTATAAGAACGATCAAGCGGCGGAACTGCAGGCATCATTCAGATGTCACCGCACAAAGTCAAGGACGTCATTTGACGGTGGGCGGTAGGGAAGTGGTTAATATTTAGTTCAAAATTTTTTCTCCTTCGTTGATGTACTCTGATGGGCACCGATAAGGTGGCAAGGGTGGGCACTGAGATGTGGCATTGCTAGTTGGCACTGGTGGGCATTGAGAAGTGGCACTGCTAGGTGGCACTGATTGGCACCAGTGGTGGGCATTGATAGGTGGCACTGGCAAGGGCTACTGATTGTCACAGATGACGCAGAATTGCCTCTCTTCGGGCCCGATGTCCCTTGCACATAAGCCGGTGATTGCCTTTTTTTATGCTCACGCTGTCAGCACAAGGAGAAAACAAAAACCATTACGAGCTTTTGTTTACATCACGTGATCAGCTGTCATTGGCTGGCAGCTGATCACGTGGTAAGGGGCAGGGATCGGCCCCTTACTCGGTTCTGTCATCACCTGAGTCTCAGTGACTCGGTGACCACAGCGCGCACGCATGCAAAGGGGAGGACGTCTATTGACGGACTCCCGGCAATTGAGGACCGTGCTGTGGCCGTCGATCAGCTATAGCGCTGATCTCAAGTGATTAAAGAGGGTCTAAATGGGCCATTGACATGCATCACAATTCAACTTGGGAATGTGTCTTTGCAAAGTTAAACTAAATTAAATCCTTTCTTATTTTTACTTGGGGATGGAGTGCAGAAGGATTAGACGTCTAGACAGTTTTTGGGGATGTCTGCACCCTTGATAGGGTGAAGACAACTCACAAATTTGGCCACTTTATCCTTCCAAATAATTCACTTCCTGTCACATAGCCACACAGGAAGTGAGGATAAATTTCCTACCAATGTCTTTCCTTGGGGACACAGGTCAATCTAAATACTTTCCCCATTATGTACATTGCACTCCAGCATTTTGCTGGGTACACCCCAAATTATTAGGTATTTTGGACTTTGGGGTTTATTTACTAAAGGCAAATCCACTTTGCACTACAAGTGCACTTGCTGGATATCCGAGGAAGACATGCATGGAAACAAAAAAACCCACCATCTTTGCTTTTACATGATTGGATGTTACAATAACCAGTGCTTCCCCTCAGATTTTCAGCAACTACACTTGTACTGCAGAGTGGATTTTCCTTTACTAAACCCCAAACTACCCAATGATTTGGGGTGAACACAACAAAGTGCTAGAGTGCAATTTGCTTAATGGGGACACTAGTTAGATTGATCTGTGTGTCCCCAAGAAAAGACATTGGTAGGGTTTTACCTTCACTTCCTGTTTAGCTGTGTGACAGGAAGTGAAGCCAATTTTACTAAAAGGGAGACAAAGCCCAACCTAAAGAAAAAAAAAACAAGCAGGGGTTCTAACACTTACTTGGTTTCCCTCAAAATGCCCACAATTAGAATCGTATTGCCTTGAGCTATTTTTAAGTGCAGTGCTCGCCATGTTTGCAGGTTTTCCTTCATCTTGCACATGTGCTTTAAATCACAGTCAATGGTTTAGTATTTTGGATAGCAATTCTCGATAAGATAAATTCACAAAACATGTCCTGTTGGGGGTACTGAGGCTGAGAACCACTGCAGTAAAAAGGAAAATTGAATACTTACCGCTCTGTATTTTTTATTTCCTGGTGACTATCCATGGTAGCACACAATACATGCATATGCTACCATGAAGGCACCAGGGTAGACAAATCACACCTGTTTTGCTTTGACATGCCAATAAGCATAGTTAGAGCCCATTCACACAGGGGCGTCTTTGGATCCGACTCCAAATCGCCCCAGGTCGCCTCAGGTCGCGCTGGCTGAAGAAATCAATGTAAGTTAATGGAGCCGTCCTTATGCACACTACTGCAGTCGCTCCGACTTCAAAAAGGTCCCTGTACTACTTCAATCCGACTCCCAGGTCGCGCTGTGATTCATTCTCAAGTCGTGTCTGAGTTGCCTCATAAAATCGCGCTGGAAGTCGTGTTGCCCCTGTGTGAATGGGCTCTAAAGCTACAGCTGTCACATTTGTTGCATAGAAAACAAAAAAAAAAACATCAATCTTTGCATCAAATTTTATTGGTCAACAAAACAGGACTTGGAAAAAAACAAAGGGAAGCAAAAAAATAAATAAAAAAGACATGAAAGTAAATTTGAAACATTAGTTACATCTTGAGAAAGATTTAGCAAAATAATGCAGCACAGACAATTAAATCAAAGTGAACAAACGACACACATTAACAACATCAAAAATATTTCAGGGGAACATATCCCCCACACCAAAAAAAAAAAACAATCAACAAAAGTAAAACAAACATATATTTTGCAAAGATATAACAAATAAAATGCATGTGTTACAAACTCGATAAGGACACCAAAATGCACATTTTGCCGACCGGCCACACACAATCTTGCCTCTTTTCAGGGCAAGGGAGAGAATGCTATCTGCAAGCTATCTGCAAGCTTTGTATAACATAGGTTTGTGTGCTAATGAGGCAATTGAAAACACATGCACAGTCCATGAAACACCCAAAATGCAAGTTCACCCAATGTAGAGACTGCACCAAAGTGGGTACACCTGTTAAATTCAATTACTAACCCAAAAAACACACTCTCTCTAAGCATACCCATATCCAGGTGCTGTTCACACACAAAAAGCACCACAAAAAAAAACCTAAGTCCCTGGGCATGCTCAGACCAACACAAATGCAGCTAGCAGAAAATACCCCCCCCCCCCCGCCCCCCGTCCAAAATTAACCACTTAAGGACCGGACCAATATGCAGCATAATGACCAGGCCCCTTTTTGCGATTCGGCACTGCGTCAATTTAACTGACAATTGCGCGGTCGTGCAACGTGGCTCCCAAATAAAATTGGCGTCCTTTTTTTCCCACAAATAGAGCTTTCTTTTGGTGGTATTTTATCACCTCTGCGGTTTTTATTTTTTGCGCTATAAACAAAAATAGAGCGACAATTTTGAAAAAAACTACATATTTTTTACTTTTTGCTATAATAAATATCCCCAAAAAATATATAAAAAAGTTTTTTTCCTCAGTTTAGGCCGATACATATTCTTCTACATATTTTTGGTAAAAAAAAATCGCAATCTGCGCTTATTGATTGGTTTGCGCAAAAATTATGGCGTTTACAAAATAGGGTATAGTTTTAAGGCAATTTTATAAAATTTTGTTTTTAATAGTAATGGCGGCGATCAGCGATTTTTTTCGTGACTGCGACATTATGGTGGACACATCGGACACTTTTGACACATTTTTGGGACCATTGTAATTTTTACAGCGATCAGTGCAATAAAAATGCACTGGTTACTGTAAAAATTACACTGGCAGTGAAGGGGTTAACCACTAGGGGCGCTGGAGGGGTTAAGTGTGCCTAGGGGCGTGTTTCTGAGGGGGGCATGGCTACGAGTGATTACACAGAGCGGAGATCGCTGACATTGTCAGTAGGGGTGCGGGGAGATGTTGTGTTTACACTAATGCCGCGTACACACGATCATTTTTCCCGTCGGGAAAAATTACATTTTTTCCTTTGGACGAGAAAAACGATCGTCTGTGGGCTTTTTGCCGTTTTTCCCGACGGGCCACGTACAGGTACGTGATTGTGCCTGTACGAGCCATTCTGCCGACGTATATATATATACAGTGAGGGGTCCTTAAGTGGTTAAGCACATCATCCAGCATGCTACAAAATTAGAGACGGGACAATCACCCCCCGGTCCGGGGGGCAAACAAAGAGCCTAACATGGGCAAAAGTTATACAACAAATACCATTGCAGTCTATGGGAACTGACTTGTTAATTTTGCTAGTCCCCACTTGGCTGGCTTTTCTTCTAGTTATTGGCCTTAAAATGGGGGCCCAGGTCCCACCCTAAGGGACATATATCAATGTCACCAATTTGGACAACACCAAAAACAAAACAAGGAGAAGTGCCTTTAAATATGCCAAATTGCTTAAGGGCCATTTCACACCACATGCAGTGCATTGCATTTTTTATGCATCAAAAATGCATGGAAAGTTGGTTATATGGTTCTAAATGGCAGTGTTTGTTCCAGTGCGTTCCAGTTCCACAAAAAAAGTAGAACATGCTGCAATTTACCTGCACTGGACTGTACTGCAACACTGCAAAATGCATCAAAAATGCACTGGAACGCACCGGAACACACCTAAATGCACCAAAAATGCACTGGAACACACTTGTCCTTATCTATGGTTAATAAAAAAGAGGGGTGAAAAAAAAGCTCTGGACTGCATCAAAAACGTACCAAAAACGCACTGGAACGCATCAAAAATGAGCATGCAAAAAAGCACCTGGAACGCATCCCGATTGCGTTTCTATGGTGTGAACTGGCCCAAAGGGCCAGTTCACACCATAGAAACGCAGTCCGGATGCGTTCCAGGTGCTTTTCTGCATGCGCATTGTTGACGCGTTCCAGTGCATTTTTGATGCGTTCCAGGTGCGTTTTTGATGCAGTCCAGTGCTTTCTTCCCCCTCTTTTCACTTAGGACAAGTGTGTTGCAGTGCGTCTTTGGTGCATTTAGGTGCATTCCGGTGCGTTCCAGTGAGTTTTTGTACGTTCCGTAGCGTTTTTGATGTGTTTTACTGTGGTCCAGTACAGTTCTGTACATAAAAAATGCAGCATGACCATTTTTTTTTTCTTTCTGAAACGCACTGGAACGGACTGCAGTGGTGTGAACTATGCCATTGGCATTAATGTGCTCAACTTTCTTTGTGTTTTTCATGCATCAAAAAAACGCACTGCACTGCATCCGGTGTGAACTGGCCCTAAATATAATACCTGGGGGGAGTCTATAGTATGCCTGTAAAGTAGCGCATGTTTTCCATGTTTATAACTAGTGATGAGCCGAACACCCCCGGGTTCGGTTCGCACCAGAACCCGCGAACGGACCGAAAGTTCGCACGAACTTTAGAACACTATTAAATACAATGAATGCGAACGTTCAAAATCTAAAGTGCTAATTATAACGACTATTATGCATGTTATTGTCCTAAAAAGGGTTTGGGAACCCGGGTTCTGCACCAGGGGACATGTATCAATGCAAAAAGAAGTTTTAAAAACGGCTGTTTTTCGGGAGCAGTCATTTTAATGATGCATAAAGTGAAAAAAAAAAAGTCAAATATTCCTTTAAATATCGCACCTGGGGGGTGTCTAAAGTATGCCTGTGAAGTGCCACGTGTTTCCCGTGTTTAGAACTGTCCCTGCACAAAATTACATTTCTAAAGGAAAAAAAAACATTTAAATCTGCTTGCGGCTTTAATGTAATGTCTGGTCCCGGTAATATGGATGAAAATCTTTAAGAAAAATGGCATAGCTACCCCATCACACACCCCAGCCCATTACCAGCCCCTTTGGGTCTTGTATGGATATTAAGGGGAACCCCGCACACAAAATAAAAAAGGCCCTATATACTCTGAACAGCCGTATACAGGCGGTGCATACAAGACAGGGACTGTAGGTTTGTTCTTATGTAGAATCTGTTTGTAATTTTGAACAGGTACATTGTTTAAGTGTAGCTACAGCCAAAAAATCTATTTTTAAGCTTTTTGGAAAACATAGGGAATGGTTATCACCCCTGTAACATTTGTTTTGCTGTCTGTGCAGTGTGCACCTGTTCAGAACAGTTCACCTCACTTTCCGTCCTAATGACAAATGTTTTTTGAAAATTTGGGGGTTTTATTGAAACAAGAATTGGTGATAAAGCATCAGTGGAGAGGAGACACTTTTCTTCCCATATTAACTCTTACAGGAGAGAATTTGCCTTCCTAGGGGTAGATTTTCTCTCACTTTCGGTTGTATCCTTCCGTTTGCAAGGAGGAGTCGTTTGTAAGTTGGATGTTTGAAATTAGGGGCCTGCCGTATATACTCAGCTGAAATTTGCCCCTTACATGTTGGTGTTGCCACAACACTGTGAGCCCTCACAGTTACTCTTGGTGGGCGCATGAATGGGCCCTGCTGTGAATTATTAGATCAAGAATTGTAATTGCATTCCCCTGTTGAACAGGGGCTGAAAAATTGTGCCTTTGGTGGTGGTGGTGGTGGTGTTGACACAACACTGTAAGGCCTCACAGTTACTCTTGGTGGGTGCAGGAATGGGCCCTGCTGTGAATTATTAGATCAAGAATTGTAATTACATGCCCCTGTTAAACAGGGGCAGAAAAATTGGGCCTTAGGCACTGGTGCCACAACACTGCAACCCCTCACAGATACTGTACTTGGAGCACAGCAATGAGCCCTGTTGCAAAGTATTGCATCAAAAATTGTAATTACACGCCCCTGTTAAACAGGGGCTGAAAAATTGGGCCTTAGGCACTGGTGCCACGACACTGCAACCTCTCCCAGATACTCTAGTTGGAGTGCAGGAATGAGCCCTGCTGCAAAGCATTGCATAGAAAATTGTAATTACATGGCCCTGTTAAACAGGGGCTGAAAAATTGGGCCTTAGCCACTGGTGGCGGCACCCAGAAACAAAAATGTTCTTCCAAGCTATCATCATCAATCGGATCATTGAGGAGGAGGAAGATAGTCAGTCAACATAACAGGACAGTCTCTCAGCATCAGCATCAGTCTTGAAGGGATGTGACATTTAAAAATTAATTAGTCTGTTATATCAGCTTCAGGTGTTTGGTAGCTGGTGGTGATCCAAGACTGGTTCATCTTTATGAAGGTCAGTCGATCAACTGAGTCGGTGGACAGGCGCACCCTGTGATCCGTGACAAATCCTCCAGCAGCACTGAATGTGCGTTCTGAAAGAAGGCTGGATGCAGGACAGGCCAGTAGCTCAATTGCATACTGTGCAAGCTCTGGCCAGTGATCCATCCTCAAGACCCAGTAAGCCAGAGGATTTTCGGTGGGGAAGGTGTCCAAGTCTGACCTTGCCTCTAGGTATTCCTGCACCATGTATATCAGACGCTGGCGATGGTTGCTGGAACCGATCATACCTTGGGGCTGCGGACTAAAGAATTGTCTGAACGCATCGGTCAGACGGCCACCTTCCCCACCGCTCCTTCTTTGACTGACCGAAGCCTCAGCAACTCGTTGTCCAGGACCAGGAGTTTGTAACCTCCCAGTCTCTGGGAACGCGTTGCACAGACCTTTCTGCAAGGCCTCCCGGAGTTGTCTCATCCTCTGCTCTCTCTGCGACGGTAAGATAAGGTCCGCAACCTTACCCTTGTACCGTGGATCAAGGAGAGTGGCCAGCCAGTAATGGTCCCTCTCCTTGATCTGAAGAATACGAGGATCCTTCCGCAGACTTTGCAGGATCAGGGAGTCCATGCAGCATAGGTTAGCTGAGGCATTCAGTCCGGAGTCCTCTGGGTCACTAAGGACGACATGATCCGCAGCCACCTCCTCCCAGCCATGTACAAGTCCACTGGTTTCTTGGGACTGTAAATCATCCCTAAAAGACTGCTGCTGATGATGCTGAGTGCCAGGCTCCACCTCCATGCTGACACAATCCTCCTCCTCCTCCTCCTCCTCTTCCTGTGCGATGGGTGGGACAGAAGGAACACTGTCTGGGTAAAGGGGGCCTTGAGAGGCAAGGAAGTCCTCCTCTTCCTGCCTCTGTTCTGCCTCAAGTGCCCTGTCCATTATTCCACGCAGCGTATGTTCCAACAGGTGGACAAGAGGTACAGTGTCACTGATGCTTGCACTGTCACTGCTCACCATCCTCGTGGCCTCCTCAAATGGTGCCAGGACAGTGCATGCATCCCTGATCATGCCCCACTGGCGTGGTGAAAAAAAAACAAGCTCCCCTGACCCTGTCCTGGTGCCGTAGTCGCACAGGTACTCATTGATGGCCCTCTGCTGCGCGTGCAGCCGCTGCAGCATGGCCAACGTTGAGTTACACCTGGTGGGCATGTCACATATAAGGCGGTTCTTGGGCAGGTTCAACTCCTTTTGCAGCTCAGCCAGGCGAGCACTGGCATTATAAGATCTGCGGAAATGCACACAGACTTTCCTGGCCTGCCTCAGGACATCCTGTAAGCCCGGGTACCTGCCCAAGAACCGCTGCACCACCAGGTTAAGGACGTGAGCCACACAGGGCACATGGGTCAGTTGTCCCTGTCGGAGGGCGGAGAGGAGGTTGGTGCCATTGTCGCAAACCACCATTCCTGGCTTAAGCTGGCATGGCGTCAACCACCTCTCGGCCTGCCCCTGCAGAGCAGACAGAACCTCTGCCCCAGTGTGGCTCCTGTCCCCCAAACACACCAGCGCAAGCACGGCATGGCATCTTTTTGCCTGCGTACTTGCGTAGCCCCTTGAACGCCTACAGAGCACCGCTGGTTCCGAAGACAAAGCACAGGAAGAGGCCATGGAGGAAGAAGAAGAGGAGGGGGTGGAGGAGAGAGGTGTGTCACAACAACCAGTAGTAGCATTTTGGAGGCGGAAAAACCTCCAACACTACTGCACCTTGTCCTGCATCCTTCCCAGATGCCAAAAGAGTGACCCAATGGGCCGTAAAAGAAAGGTAACGTCCCTGTCCATGCCTGCTGGACCATGAGTCAGCGGTAATATGCACCTTACCGCTGACCGCCCTGTCCAGCGAGACCAAGACATTGCCTTCCACATTCCGGTAGAGAGCTGGAATCGCCTTCCATGAGAAAAAGTGGCGTTTGGGAACCTGCCACTGAGGAACCGCACATTGCACAAACTCACGGAAGGGGGCCGAGTCTACCAACTGAAAAGGCAGCAGTTGAAGCGCTAGCAATTTAGCCAAGCTACCATTTAACCGCTGGGCATGTGGATGGCTGGGAGTGAACTTCTTTTGACGGTCCAGCAGCTGGGGCAGGGAAATTTGCCTGCTAGAATCGGACGTTGGTGTACTGCTAGCAGAGTGCCCACAAGTACTTGGCTGTGACACACCTAATTCTACACCTTCATTCCTCTCAGTGCAGGTTTCAGAGAGGACTGAAGGTATAGTGGGGTTGGAGATCCCAGCTGATGCGGTGCAAGGAGAGGTCCGCTTTGTTCTTTGGTGTGGGTCTTTAAGGTAGGCTTGCCAACGAGCTGCATGGCAGGTCAACATATGTCTGGTCAAGCATGTGGTGCCCAAGCGGGTGATGTTTTGGCCACGCAATATACGCTTGAGACATATGTTGCAAACAGCAGCTGTGCGATCTGATGCACTTGACTCAAAAAAGGCCCACACCAAAGAACTTTTTGAATAACGGGCAGAGGCAGCGCCCTGCACAGGCGGAGCTCTGCGGTGTGATTCCGTCTGTGTGCTGCCCTTACGCTGGCCCCCCGAGGGCATCCTGCCTCATTGGAGATGTGCCTCCTCCTCATCCTCCTCCTCCTCCTCCTCTTTCCTATTAGGCACCCACGTGGAGTCAGTGACCGCATCATCCCCTCCCTCCTCATCACTGGAGCCAATCTGGCAGTATGCTGCAGCTGCTGGAACATGACTGCCAGATTGGTGTCCTTCTTGAGCATCCCCTCTCTCTGCTCTCACGCTACTGCCTTCCTCTAGCTGGGTATCATCATCAGACCCTTCGAAACGCTGGGCATCCTCCTGGAGCATGTACCCAACACTGTGCTCAAACAGTTCGGGGGACTCCTCAGGAGGACATGGTTGGTCTAGGGAAGGAGTGACTGATGATGACATTGATACCAGGGAAGAGGACGCTTTGGCAGCTGCTTTGCCAGTACCCTGAGCCTGGGTGAGAGAGGATGAGGAGGATGAGGAGGGCTTGGTCATCCACTCTATCAAGTCTTCGGCATGATGCGGCTCAACACGTCCAGCTGCCGAAAAGAAGGACAAGCGTGTCCCATGGCCACGTGCTGATGGCGATGCACCGTGTCCACGACCAGCACTGTTGTCTCTAGACACAGAGCCTGCTTGCCCTCTTTTATTGGCTCCTGACTGTCTGCCTCTCCTTGTTTGCTTTCCAGACATTCTAATGGCGTGCAGGGAGATGGGAAAACCAGCAATAAGGCCTAGCTTCAGGAGTATATTTTGCAGGAATCACATTACGCCTGCTGTAAGTGCTGCAAATGCCTGTTGGTGTAACACACCAGGAAAACACAGCAATACGGGCTAACTTCAGGTGTATAATGTGCAGGAGGCACACTCCGCCCGCTGTACGTGCTGCAAATGCCTGTTGGTGTAACACACCAGGAAAACACAGCAATACGGGCTAACTTCAGGTTTATAATGTGCAGGAGGCACACTCCGCCCGCTGTAAGTGCTGCAAATGCCTGTTGGTGTAACACACCAGGAAAACACAGCAATACGGGCTAACTTCAGGTGTATAATGTGCAGGAGGCACACTCCGCCCGCTGTAAGTGCTGCAAATGCCTGTTGGTGTAACACACCAGGAAAACACAGCAATACGGGCTAACTTCAG
This sequence comes from Rana muscosa, assembly GCA_029206835.1. NCBI lineage: Eukaryota > Metazoa > Chordata > Amphibia > Anura > Ranidae > Rana > Rana muscosa. Next base: position 1,211,061,574 of record CM055122.1, read on the forward strand.
GTGTAATATGATCAGGAGGCACACTCCGCCCGCTGTAAGTGCTGCAAATGCCCGTTGGTGTAACACACCAGGAAAACACAGCAATACAGGCTAACTTCAGGTGTATAATATGCAGGAGGCACACTCCGCCCACTGTAAGTGCTGCAAATGCCTGTTGGTGTAATACACCAGGAAAACACAGCAATACGGGCTAACTTCAGGTGTATAATGTGCAGGAGGCACACTCCGCCCGCTGTAAGTGCTGCAAATGCCTGTTGATGTAACACACCAGGAAAACACAGCAATAAGGGCTAACTTCAGGTGTAATATGATCAGGAGGCACACTCCGCCCGCTGTAAGTGCTTCAAATGCCTGTTGGTGTAACACACCAGGAAAACACAGCAATACGGGGCTAACTTCAGGTATATAATGTGCAGGAGGCACACTCCGCCCGCTGTAAGTGCTGCAAATGCCTGTTGGTGTAAGACACCAGGAAAACACAGCAATACGGGCTAACTTCAGGTGTATAATGTGCAGGAGGCTTAGCAACAATGACACTGACACTGTCCCCTGCCTATCCCTCTCTCTCCCTGCACACAAGGTTTATCAAAGTATATGACACTGACACTCTCCCTGCCTATCCTTCTCTCTCCCTGCACACAAGGTTTAGTAAAGAATATGACACTGACACTGTCCCCTGCCTATCCTTCTCTCTCCCTGCACACAAGGTTTAGCAAAGAATATGACACTGACACTGTCCCCTGCCTATCCTTCTCTCTCCCTGCACACAAGGTTTAGCAAAGAATATGACACTGACACTCTCCCTGCCTATCCTTCTCTCTCCCTGCACACAAGGTTTAGCAAAGAATATGACACTGACACTGTCCCCTGCCTATCCTTCGCTCTCCCTGCACACAAGGTTTAGCAAAGAATATGACACTGACACTCTCCCTGCCTATCCTTCTCTCTCCCTGCACACAAGAATAGCACAAAGAATATCAACACTGTCCCTGCCTATCCTTCTCTTTCCCTGCGCCGGAACACACTACACAAGGCCGCCGCGCTGGCGGCCTTTTATAGTGTGGGGCGTGTGCTAAACCCCCTGAGCTATAATTGGCCACAGGCAACCTGCCTGTGGCCAATTATGGCTCTCCTAGCTGCCGGCGCTGTGATTGGCCAAGCATGCGGGGTCACAGTGCATGCTTGGCCAATCACAGCGCCGGGATTGCACTGCGATGGCGCAGTGTATTGTGGGCCGTTTGCGTCACTCGAATTTGGCGCGAACGGCCCAAATCGTTCGATGTTCGTCGAACAGCCGATGTTCGAGTCGAACGTATGTTCGAATCGAACACCGAGCTCATCCATATTTATAACTAGACATGTGCACTGCCGAAAAAATAGTGTTTTTCATTCTCGTGTTTTTCGTTTTTTTGCTTTTTCGGAAATTCTGGGTACTTGAAAAAATTTTTTTTTTTTTTTTTCGTTTTAGTTTTTTTAGTGTTTTTGCTTTCTTCGGTAATTCGGGAAATTCCAAAAATTCGTTGTTTTCGTTTTGTTTTTTTTCGAATTTCGGAATTCCGAATTTACAAATTACGAATTTTCGAATTTTCTAAAAATTTTAGATTTTCGAATTTTCGAATTTTCTAAAAATTTTAGATTTTCGAATTTTAGATTTTCGAATTTTGCAATTTCCAATTTTCGAAATTCGGAAATTCAGAATTTCAGAAATTCGAAAATTCGAAAATTTTAAAATTGAACTGAAGAACTGAAGCGTCACACAGCGGGAAGCTCGAATTCAAGCGGAACGGCCAGAGAAAGAAGAGGGGAACAAGAAGCCGGAGCAAGATGCAGACGAGAACACCGAAGGAAGAAGGAAGATGAACAAGATGGAGGAAGAAACCCGAATGGAGAAAAGAAGAAGATGGAAGAAGAAGGTGGAAGAAGAAGATGGAAGAAGATGGAAGAAAGGAGAAGACATTAATAAAGGAATTGTCAAAAAAAACAGCTATTGTCATTTTTAACATTTTTGACACTTTCTTTGTAAAATGGTAGGGGTACATTTGTACCCCATTACCATTTCACATGGGGGGGCCGGGATCTGGGGGTCCCCTTTGTTAAAGGGGGCTTCCAGATTCCGATAAGCCCCCTGCCCGCAGACCCCCACAACCACCGGCAAGGGTTGTGGGGATGAGGCCCTTGTCCCCATCAACATGGGGACATGGTGCTTTGGGGTCATGAAGGGCCTGGTAATGGAGACATGAAGGGCCTGGTAATGGAATTTTGGAGGACCCCCACTTTTTTTTTTTTTTCAAAGACTTTCAATTACTTTTCTCTGTATTGCCGGGAGCCGACAATTCATTATAGCCGCGAGTGCTTTTAAATGCCTTTTTTTCCTTTAGAAATGTCATTTTTCTGTCGGACTGTTATATAACGGCAAGTTTAGGAAGTGCGCCTGTTCAACTTATGCAAATTGATTTACGTGACTTGACATTTACTAAGATTTTGCCGGCGCAGTGAACCGGCGCATTTGAACGAGTAAAATTGCAGCGCAGAGCACAAAAAGATCCCTCGCAGTTCTAAATGTACTTGCTGGCGCATATTTGTTACTTGGGCAGTTGTCAGTATACTTCCTCACATCACCCCACATCACCTCCATTATATTGGCACTTCCAGCTTCTTTATATTTTTATTTGAAGATGCCATGCGCCAGGTCCATATTGGCACACTGAGCACCTCCTCCCATGCGTCGAGAACACTATAGTAAATAGGGAATAGCGCTGCGTTACCGGCGCTAATGTTTCATAAAAACCAAAACTGCCATTGCGCACGCAGATGCGCCGATACTCATGGCTAGGGATGAGCTCGGTGTTCGAGTCGAACATAGGTTCGACTCGAACATCGGCTGTTCGCGCGTTCGGCGAACAACGAACGATTTGGGGCGTTCGCGCCAAATTCGAGTGACGCGAACGGCCCACAATACACTGCGCCATCGCAGTGTAATCCCGGCGCTGTGATTGGCCAAGCATGCACTGTGACCCTGCATGCTTGGCCAATCACAGCGCCGGCAGCGAGGAGAGCAATGATTGGCCACAGGCAGGATGACTGTGGCCAATTATAGCTGAGGGGGTTTAGTGCACGCCCCACACTATAAAAGGCCGCCAGCGCGGCGGCCTTGTGTAGTGTGTTCCGGAGCAGGGAAAGTGAAGGATAGGCAGGGACAGTGTCAAATCTTGTCAAATCTATTCTTTGCTAAAACTTGTGTGTAGGGACAGAGAAGGATAGGCAGGGAGAGTGTCAGTGTCATATTCTTTGCTAAACCTTGTGTGTAGGGAGAGAGAAGGATAGGCAGGGAGAGTGTCAGTGTCATATACTTTGATAAACCTTGTGTGCAGGGAGAGAGAAGGATAGGCAGGGGACAGTGTCAGTGTCATATTCTTTGCTAAACCTTGTGTGCAGGGAGAGAGAAGGATAGGCAGGGAGAGTGTCAGTGTCATATACTTTGATAAACCTTGTGTGCAGGGAGAGAGAAGGATAGGCAGGGGACAGTGTCAGTGTCATTGTTGCTAAGCCTCCTGCACATTATACACCTGAAGTTAGCCCGTATTGCTGCTTTTTCCTGGTGTGTTACACCAACAGGATTTTGCGGCACTTACAGCGGGCGGAGTGTACCTCCTGACCATATTACACCTTAACTTAGCCTGTATTGCTGCTTTTTCCTGGTGTGTTACACCAACAGGATTTTGCGGCACTTACAGCGGGCGGAGTGTACCTCCTGACCATATTACACCTTAACTTAGCCTGTATTGCTGCTTTTTCCTGGTGTGTTACACCAACAGGATTTTGCGGCACTTAAAGCGGGCGGAGTGTACCTCCTGACCATATTACACCTTAACTTAGCCTGTATTGCTGCTTTTTCCTGGTGTGTTACACCAACAGGATTTTGCGGCACTTACAGCGGGCGGAGTGTACCTCCTGACCATATTACACCTTAACTTAGCCTGTATTGCTGCTTTTTCCTGGTGTGTTACACCAACAGGATTTTGCGGCACTTACAGCGGGCGGAGTGTACCTCCTGACCATATTACACCTTAACTTAGCCTGTATTGCTGCTTTTTCCTGGTGTGTTACACCAACAGGATTTTGCGGCACTTACAGCGGGCGGAGTGTGCCTCCTGACCATATTACACCTTAACTTAGCCTGTATTGCTGCATTTTCCTGGTGTGTTACACCAACAGGATTTTGCGGCACTTACAGCGGGCTGAATGTCTCTCCTGACCATATTACACCTTAACTTAGCCTGTATTGCTGCTTTTTCCTGGTGTGTTACACCAACAGGATTTTGCGGCACTTACAGCGGGCGGAGTGTGCCTCCTGACCATATTACACCTTAACTTAGCCTGTATTGCTGCTTTTTCCTGGTGTGTTACACCAACAGGATTTTGCGGCACTTACAGCGGGCGGAGTGTGCCTCCTGACCATATTACACCTTAACTTAGCCTGTATTGCTGCTTTTTCCTGGTGTGTTACACCAACAGGATTTTGCGGCACTTACAGCGGGCTGAATGTGTCTCCTGACCATATTACACCTTAACTTAGCCTGTATTGCTGCTTTTTCCTGGTGTGTTACACCAACAGGATTTTGCGGCACTTACAGCGGGCGGAGTGTGCCTCCTGACCATATTACACCTTAACTTAGCCTGTATTGCTGTTTTTTCCTGGTGTGTTACACCAACAGGATTTTGCGGCACTTACAGCGGGCGGAGTGTGCCTCCTGACCATATTACACCTTAACTTAGCCTGTATTGCTGCTTTTCCCATTTCCCTGCAGGCCATTAGAATGTCTGGAAGGCAAACAAGGAGAGGCAGACAGTCAGGAGCCAAAAAAAGAGGGCAAGCAGGCTCTGTGTCTAGAGACAACAGTGCTGGTCGTGGACGCGGTGCATCGCCATCAGCACGTGGCCATGGGACACGCTTGTCCTTCTTTTCGGCAGCTGGACGTGTTGAGCCGCATCATGCCGAAGATTTGGTAGAGTGGATGACCAAGCCCTCCTCATCCTCTCTTACCCAGGCTCAGGGTACTGGCAAAGCAGCTGCCAAAGCGTCCTCTTCCCTGGTATCAATGTCATCATCAGTCACTCCTTCCCTAGACCAACCATGTCCTCCTGAGGAGTCCCCCGAACTGTTTGAACACAGTGTTGGGTACATGCTCCAGGAGGATGCCCAGCGTTTCGAAGGGTCTGATGATGATACCCAGCTAGAGGAAGGCAGTAGCGTGAGAGCAGAGAGAGGGGATGCTCAAGAAGGACACCAATCTGGCAGTCATGTTCCAGCAGCTGCAGCATACTGCCAGATTGGCTCCAGTGATGAGGAGGGAGGGGATGATGAGGTCACTGACTCCACGTGGGTGCCTAATAGGAGAGAGGAGGAGGAGGAGGAGGAGGATGAGGAGGAGGCACATCTCCAATGAGGCAGGATGCCCTCGGGGGGCCAGCGTAAGGGCAGCACACCGACGGAATCACACCGCAGAGCTCCGCCTGTGCAGGGCGCTGCCTCTGCCCGTTATTCAAAAAGTTCTTTGGTGTGGGCCTTTTTTGAGTCGAGTGCATCAGATCGCACAGCTGCTGTTTGCAACATATGTCTCAAGCGTATATCGCGTGGCCAAAACATCACCCGCTTGGGCACCACATGCTTGACCAGACATATGTTGACCTGCCATGCAGCTCGTTGGCAAGCCTACCTTAAAGACCCACACCAAAGAACAAAGCTGACCTCTTCTTGCACCGCATCAGCTGGGATCTCCAACCCCACTATACCTTCAGTCCTCTCTGAAATCTGCTCTGAGAGGAATGAAGGTGTAGAATTAGGTGTGTCACAGCCAAGTACTTGCGGGCACTCTGCTAGCAGTACACCAACGTCCGATTCTAGCAGGCAAATTTCCCTGCCCCAGCTGCTGGACCGTCGAAAGAAGTTCACTCCCAGCCATCCACATGCCCAGCGGTTGAATGCTAGCTTGGCTAAATTGCTAGCGCTTCAACTGCTGCCTTTTCAGTTGGTAGACTCGGCCCCCTTCCGTGAGTTTGTGCAATGTGCGGTTCCTCAGTGGCAGGTTCCCAAACGCCACTTTTTCTCACGGAAGGCAATTCCGGCTCTCTACCGGCATGTGGAAGGCAATGTCTTGGCCTCGCTGGACAGGGTGGTCAGCGGTAAGGTGCATATTACCGCTGACTCATGGTCCAGCAGGCATGGACAGGGACGTTACCTTTCTTTCACGGCCCATTGGGTCACTCTTTTGGCAGCTGGGAAGGATGCAGGACAAGGTGCAGTAGTGTTGGAGGTTGTTCCACCGCCACGCCTCCAAAATACTACTACTGGTTGTGACACACCTCTGTCCTCCACCCCCTCCTCTTCTTCTTCCTCCGTGGCCTCTTCCTGTGCTTTGTCCTCGGAACCAGCGGTGCTCCGTAGGCGTTCAAGGGGCTACGCAAGTACGCAGGCAAAAAGATGCCATGCCGTGCTTGCGCTGGTGTATTTGGGGGACAGGAGCCACACTGGGGCAGAGGTTCTGTCTGCTCTGCAGGGGCAGGCCGAGAGGTGGTTGACGCCACGCCAGCTTAAGCCAGGAATGGTAGTTTGCGACAATGGCACCAACCTCCTCTCCGCTCTCCGACAGGGACAACTGACCCATGTGCCCTGTGTGGCTCACGTCCTTAACCTGGTGGTGCAGCGGTTCTTGGGCAGGTACCCGGGCTTACAGGATGTCCTGAGGCAGGCCAGGAATGTCTGTGTGCATTTCCGCAGATCTTATAATGCCAGTGCTCGCCTGGCTGAGCTGCAAAAGGAGTTGAACCTGCCCAAGAACCGCCTTATATGTGACATGCCCACCAGGTGGAACTCAACGTTGGCCATGCTGCAGTGGCTGCACACGCAGCAGAGGGCCATCAATGAGTACCTGTGCGACTACGGCACCAGGACAGGGTCAGGGGAGCTCGTTTTTTTTTCACCACGCCAGTGGGGCATGATCAGGGATGCATGCACTGTCCTGGCACCATTTGAGGAGGCCACGAGGATGGTGAGCAGTGACAGTGCATGCATCAGTGACACTGTACCTCTTGTCCACCTGTTGGAACATACGCTGCGTGGAATAATGGACAGGGCACTTGAGGCAGAACAGAGGCAGGAAGAGGAGGACTTCCTTGCCTCTCAAGGCCCCCTTTACCCAGACAGTGTTCCTTCTGTCCCACCCATCGCACAGGAAGAAGAGGAGGAGGAGGAGGATTGTGTCAGCATGGAGGTGGAGCCTGGCACTCAGCATCATCAGCAGCAGTCTTTTAGGGATGATTTACAGTCCCAAGAAACCAGTGGACTTGTACGTGGCTGGGAGGAGGTGGCTGCGGATCATGTCGTCCTTAGTGACTCAGAGGACTCCGGACTGAATGCCTCAGCTAACCTACGCTGCATGGCCTCCCTGATCCTGCAAAGTCTGCGGAAGGATCCTCGTATTCTTCGGATCAAGGAGAGGGACCATTACTGGCTGGCCACTCTCCTTGATCCACGGTACAAGGGTAAGGTTGCGGACCTTATCTTACCGTCGCAGAGGGAGCAGAGGATGAGACAACTCCGGGAGGCCTTGCAGAAAGGTCTGTGCAACGCGTTCCCAGAGACTGGGAGGTTACAAACTCCTGGTCCTGGACAACGAGTTGCTGAGGCTTCGGTCAGTCAAAGAAGGAGCAGTGGGGAAGGTGGCCGTGTGACCGATGCGTTCAGACAATTCTTTAGTCCGCAGCCCCAAGGTATGATCGGTTCCAGCAACCATCGCCAGCGTCTGATATACATGGTGCAGGAATACCTAGAGGCAAGGTCAGACTTGGACACCTTCCCCACCGAAAATCCTCTGGCTTACTGGGTCTTGAGGATGGATCACTGGCCAGAGCTTGCACAGTATGCAATTGAGCTACTGGCCTGTCCTGCATCCAGCGTTCTTTCAGAACGCACATTCAGTGCTGCTGGAGGATTTGTCACGGATCACAGGGTGCGCCTGTCCACCGACTCTGTTGATCGACTGACCTTCATAAAGATGAACCAGTCTTGGATCACCACCAGCTACCAAACACCTGAAGCTGATATAACAGACTAATTTATTTTCAAATGTCACATCCCTTCAAGACTGATGCTGATGCTGAGAGACTGTCCTGTTATGTTGACTGACTATCCTCCTCCTCCTCAATGATCCGATTGACGATGATAGCTTGGAAGAACATTTTTGTTTCTGGGTGCCGCCACCAGTGGCTAAGGCCCAATTTTTCAGCCCCTGTTTAACAGGGGTGTGTTATTACCATTTTTTTTTTTTCAATAAATTTTTATTTTTCAATTCAAGACATGTACAGAAAATCTTAAAAAATTGTTGTTTAAACATGACAAAGGGTTATTTCCAATTGTTTATGTCACAATGTTCTCATCAAGAGATTAAAAAAATAAATAAAAAAAAACGAAAAATAGGCATTCAGGGAAGTCACACCCCACCTGGACGCCCCTAACGGGATCATCCTGCGCCCAGGTCAGGCCCCCCCCCCAGCCCGCCATCCTCATATGAAACCAATAAAAAGGAACTCGGAATCTTAATGAAGAACAGTACTACACTCATATACAATAACGCCCATCAAATTTAAGACTCGGAAATACCGCAATAAGAACACAGTAAATAATGATATCAAATCTTTGAATCATGTTTAAGCATCGAAACAAAAATAAAATAAAAATAAATAAAACAAAAGATAAAAGAACCAAGAAAAGATAGAATAGAAGAAGAAAGAAATAAGAAGAAATCACATGCCGAACATGAGGCCCTTTACTAATTAGAGCGGTCAGGGTCATGTCTGACCTTCAAAGAAACGCCACAGAAAACTGCCCAAGGTTCCCATATTGCCTCAAATTTAGGGATTAAATTAGTTGATATGCTAACCATCTTCTCTTGAGCCATAATCCAAGAGATCTTATTGTGTATAGCCTTAATGGATACCCTGGGCTTCCTCCAAGATCTAGCAATAATAATTTTAGTCCCCAGAAGTATAAAGTGAATCAGTTTTCTAGTTGGTTTAGAAACGTTGGGAATATTGTCATTGAGAAGAGCAACAGAAGCTGACCTAGGTATTGAACACGAAGTGACCTTAAATATGAGATTAAAAATGTTCTTCCAGATCGGCCTGATCCTAGGACATTCCCACCAGATATGCACCATCGAGCCCAATAAATGGCAGCCTCTAAAGCAGTTGGGATCCGATTCTGGGTAGATGGATGCAAGCCTGATGGGAGTCATATACCATCTCATGACAACTTTTAAGTTAGCTTCCATGAGGGAGGTGTTCAAAATACTTTGGAATGAGCGAAAGTTGGCCTTTTGCCAGGATCCTAGATCCCAATTTAGCTGGAGGTCATCTTCCCATGCTTTCATGTATGAGGTTTTAGTAGCTGTACAAGTAAGTGAAGAGTAGATGACAGAAATGCCCCCCCTTTGTCCCACGGCCGATCCGCACCAGATCTCATAGTCCGTAAATTTGGGAGGAAGAGGTTTCTCCGTCCAAATATCATTCAAGAATTGTGAAATCTGTTCAAATCTAAATTTTTCAGAGTCAGGGAGGTCAAATTTATTTAGACAATGGGGCGTGGTAACAGGACCCCGATTTGTAAAGTATTGTCCTATCCTATATAGACCTTTGTTTGTCCACCAACTGAAGGCCTCTGTATCCATACCAGGAAAGAATTTTGGATTATTAAAAATGTGTGCTAGTGGTTGTGTTACAGACACTAGAGTGGGAAGAGGACGGAGTCTGTCCCAAAGGGCAAATGATTGAGATAAGGAAGGGGATAAAATAGGTGGTCTCTGTCTTTGTGGGCACCAAAGCAGGTACTCTAAGGATAATTGTGGTACCGCTTGTTCTTCTATCAGCACCCAGTCCGGTTTTTCATTCTTGGAATAAAATATAGATAATTGTGCTAGTCTGGCAGCTAAAAAATAATTATATAAGTTAGGCAAACCCACCCCTCCCTTCTTCCTATTTAAATATAGGGTGTTTTGGGGAACTCTGTAACTAGATTTGCCCCATACGAATGTGAGAATTTTACTTTGTAAGGAATTTATCTGATCTTTCCTGATGGGAATGGGGAGGGAACGAAATAGATATAAAATTCTAGGGAGTAATGTCATTTTCACTGAATTAATCCTGCCCAACCAAGATAGTTCGAATTTGTCCCAATTTTTAAGATCTGTAATAATTTTATGGAATAGGGGAGGATAGTTACTTGTGTAAAGAGATTCTGTTCGAGCAGTCAGAAAGATTCCCAGATATTTAATATGAGAAGAATTCCATTCAAATTTGAAAGACTGTTTGATGAGGGAAACTATGGGTAACGGGAGGGAAATATTTAGTGCCTGTGACTTGGCAAAATTGACCCTGAGTCCTGAAATATTAGAAAAATCAGAAATTACTTTATAAACATTCGGGAGGGAGGTAATGGGAGAGGTAAGAAAGAGAAGCAAATCATCTGCGAAAAGTCCGTATTTATGCATCTGATTCCCACAGGTTACGCCTTTAATGTCAGAGTTTTGTCTAATGGCTATGGCCAAGCTTTCAATGGCCATAGCAAAGACAATAGGGGATAGTGGACAACCTTGTCTTGTACCCCTGGCTATATTTATCGGAGAGGAATAATATCCCTGTATACGAATTTGAGCTTTAGGTTGAGAATACAGAGCTCTAATAACTCCCATAAAACGTGGGCCAAAACCCCATCGTTCTAATAGGGGAAAAAAGTATTGCCAGGATACAGAGTCGAAGGCCTTCTCCAGATCAAGTGCTAACAGGAAACCCTGTTGTTTTTGACCTCCGTCCCAGTTGGACTGCAAAAGGGAGATAATATCAATCGCTCTTCTCACTTGATCTGGGCCTTGTCTTCCTGGCATAAATCCTACCTGATCCTTGTGAATATATTTAGTAATAAAAGAGGAGAGGCGATTCGCTAAAATTTTAGTGAGAATTTTCAAATCATTATTTATCAAAGAAATAGGGCGATAATTGGAAACTTCTTCTGGGTTTTTATCCGGTTTGGGTATAACAGTAATGTAGGCTGTATTAAGTTGTGTACCTAATTAGGAACCCCTTGTAGTAAAATTAAAATTTTTTGTTAAATATGGGGTAAGGGTGTCCTTGAAGGCTTTGTAGTAGGGAGCTGATAATCCATCAGGTCCCGGGGCTGATCCCGCCCTGAGATCTTGAATTACTGCTGTAACCTCTTCAACAGAGAAGGGAGCTTCTAGGATATCTCTATGTTCCATATTCAAGGATGGAATAGGGAAGCCATCTAGGTATGAGGATACCGAGTTCATGGGTATATTTGAAGGGTCGCTATAGAGTTCGGAATAAAATGTCTGAAAAGCCTTTAGTATCTTTTCAGGGTTAGCCGTGGGGTCCTGTCCAGCAATGCGGATCTTAGGTATGGAATAAACTCTCGTTTTAGGAGACAATTTGGATGCCAACATTCTACCTATTTTACCTGTTTGAGTATAAAATGTATTACTTGTCCAACGGAGAGATTTCTCCGCTTTTGTAGTGAGTGCTAAATTGAGTTCTAGTCTACTCCTTTCAATCTTAGACAATAAGGATGGAGAAGGTTTCCTTTTATGCTGTGTTCTCAGGGTCCTGTATGATCTCTCCAATCTATCAATGTCCGCTTCCCTTTCCTTTTTGATTCTTGTCGAAATTTGGATAAGCTTGCCCCTAATAAAGGCCTTATGAGCAGCCCAAAGGACTTCAGCGGAAACATTTTCTATATCATTAAAGCTGAAGTATTCTTGAAGAGCTTTATCTATTTCCATTTGTATGGCTGGATCGGAAAGTAAAGACTCATTTAGTCTCCAATTACCCCCCTTTGATCTACCAGTTTTAATGCGTAGGAACATAACAACCATGGAGTGATCAGAAAGGACCGTGTCTTTGATGATTGATTTAATAACATCCGGGAGAATATAGGAAGGAACCAGGATATGGTCAATCCTAGAGTAGGTGTTGTGTGGGTGAGAGTAATGAGTATAATCTCTTATAGAAGGATTAGATTCTCGCCATACATCAGCTAGGCCTTTATCATGCAAAAGTCTAGCTATTTTCAGGCTTATCTTAGTGGGTCTGGTTAATTGGGTCGAGGGGGGTTTGGATTTGTCCAACCCCTGATCAAATGCTGCATTGGAATCTCCCCCCCCCCCCCCAAATGATTGTGCCCTCTAATTGAGGAGATAGGGTGTCCAGGATGAATCAAAAAATGTATCTTGCCCTGAATTGGGGGAATAATATGAAATCAGAGAATATATTCGTCCCTCTATTGTGCCCTTAACCAGTATAAACCTGCCCTCAGGATCTTTGAAATCAGATATGAAACTAAACTGGCATGATTTTGAAATACAAATAGCCACACCTTGGTTTTCTTTTCGGCATTAGCTAAAACAAATTGTGGGAATCGGGAGTGTATAAAGCTGGGATTGAATTGCCTAGGGAAATGGGTTTCCTGAATCATGAGTATGTCAATACCCAGGGATTTATAAGAGTCAAAGAGTTTGCGTCTCTTAACAGGGGAATTCATGCCTTGAACATTATGTGTAGCTATTTTGAGTGAACCTAGTACGGAATCAGCCATGGGACTCAGGGAGGGAGCTGCCATCGTCATCCACTATATCTACTTTACCGCAATACACCATCCTCAGGATCTGTAAGTGTTCTAGACGGGTAATCAAAAGCCAAAGGATCATGTTGCGGGTACCTTCAATTGAATCTGCAAAAACCAGAACTGCCAGGCATGTGATAATAGGATTAGAGATAGGAAAGGAGAAAAAAGGAATAAAAAAGTGGAAAAAATAAGAAGAGTAAAAAATTGTCATAGAAAAACAGTAATAAAAAAATTTAATTAAAATTTAAAAAAAACGAAAAAAGGATGAAAACGATCTCGAGGAGGATAAATTCCTCCCCAAAACTTCTACCAAGGTAGAAAATGAAAAGCCCGTTCCCTAAGGAAAAGGCTATTCCTTCCACAAAGTCTCTAGGAGACTCAGGGGAAAGGTGGAAGCACATGGGACCCACCCCAGCCAGGGCGCCCCTTAAAAAAAAACTAAAGACTTACTAGATCTACCATATTCAGGTCTGTCCGGAGGGACCCCCACTTCTCCCCCCTGAAGTGGATAGAGGAGCGAGAGTCTCACCCCCCCAAATTGGACAAAGAACTCTACAAGTAGTAGATCGAACTCAGAAAAATTGAGAGGGGGATAAAAACCCCTTGCAAAACATTTTGGAAAAATTTAAACAATCAGAACAAAAAAAAAACATTCGTTCCAGACTCTTAGAATAAATCTTTCCTGGAACTCATGGGAATCGAGGAGTACAAAGTATAAATTGTGAGCTTGGGTCTCTTCAAGCGGGACCATTGTCTTTGGCTTTCTTGGTTCTTGCCCTGGTCCACAAGGGAGATTGAGGGCTGGTAGGGTTCGGTCTCTTTGAAGATTGTGGGCCACTTCGAGAAGTGTCCATGTCATTTTCTTGAGTGATGATCTTGAGATTCAATAACAGTTTTTCGCTGTCAGGAAAAGTAGAAAAGGAATGATTCTTCCCTTTGTAAGAGAATTTTACTGCAAATGGGAATGCCCACTTGTATTTAATGTCTTTTTGTATGAGGGCTAGAAGTAGAGGCTTCATTGCACGTCTGCGTTGCATTGTAGAGGGAGAGAGGTCTGCATATAATTGGATTTTATGACCCAGGCATAGAATCGTAGACATATTTTGCGCCTTGCTCATAATTTCCTCCTTTATCGCATAGAAATGGGGTTTAATTATTATGTCTCTCGGTAGACCATCTTTCCTTAGAGGACCTAAGGCCCTATGTGCTCTATCTAGCTCCAGGCGGTCTTGTGGAATTTCTGGGATTAGGGATTGAAACATATTTTGAATCGCTGCCGGGATGTCAGTTATGGTTTCTGGAAGTCCTCTAATACGGATATTATATCTCCTGGACCTATTTTCCAAATCGTCGATCCTAGACAAAGCTGTATCTAATTGTTCTTGAATAAAATGGACTTGTTCTGCATTTTGATTTGTGGCGGACACTGTTTGATCCAACTTACACTCTATGTTCTCAATTCTGGCTCCTAAATTCTGAAAATCAGCCTTTAATTCTCCCGTGATTTTAGCCGCAGTTTGAGAGAGGCCCCTATCAAGTAATTCAGCCAGGGTCTGGTACAAGTTGGCCATAGAAAATGTAGATGTATTGGCCAGAGAGCTGACAGGACAAGAGCTGTCCTGATCCATAATAGGATTAGCCAAAGGGGTTAATGCTGAGTTCTCCTGAAAATGTTCCCTCAGGGATTCATGAGGGGGATGAGATGGAGAGATAGTCTGTATAATAAAGCCAGATGTGTGTGAGGAACATTGTTGGGCTATCAGATCTGCCATATTAATTCCCTTTGAATTTACCTCAGCACTGACACAAACAATCTGTGACTCGGCGGCCATCTTGGATTTTCGGGCGGAATTTCGATCGGCTGTTGCGGCTTCCATTGAGCCGTAAAAATTATTATTTATAGATGGGGGGGTGCCCGGGAGTCTGGGGGTTCTGTGGATACCAGTGGTTCCAAATTTCGTTCAGTAGAACCGGAGTTATGGGCGCCGCTGGGCTGGGGTGGTGAGGAGCTACTGGCTCAAGCAGCCATCTTCAGAGCTCCGCCCACAATGCCTGTTATTACCATTTTTTATGCAATGCTTTGCAGCAGGGCTCATTCCTGCACTCCAACTAGAGTATCTGGGAGTGGTTGCAGTGTCGTGGCACCAGCACCAGTGGCTAAGGCCCAATTTTTCAGCCCCTGTTTAACAGGGGCGTGTAATTACAATTTTTGATGCAATACTTTGCAACAGGGCTCATTGCTGTGCTCCAAGTACAGTATCTGTGAGGGGTTGCAGTGTTGTGGCACCAGTGCCTAAGGCTCAATTTTTCTGCCCCTGTTTAACAGGGGCATGTAATTACAATTCTTGATCTAATAATTCACAGCAGGGCCCATTCCTGCGCCCACCAAGACTAACTGTGAGGCCTTACAGTGTTGTCTCAACACCACCACCACCACCACCACCAAAGGCCCAATTTTTCAGCCCCTGTTCAACAGGGGCATGGAATTACAATTCTTGATCTAATAATTCACAGCAGGGCCATTCATGCGCCCACCAAGAGTAACTGTGAGGGCTCACAGTGTTGTGGCAACACCAACATGTAAGGGGCAAATTTCAGCTGAGTATATACGGCAGGCCCCTAATTTCAAACATCCAACTTACAAACGACTCCTCCTTGCAAACGGAAGGATACAACAGGAAGTGAGAGGAAATCTACCCCTAGGAAGGCAAATTCTCTCCTGTAAGAGTTAATATGGGAAAAAAAGTGTCTCCTCTCCACTGATGCTTTATCACCAATTCTTGTTTCAATAAAAAACCCAAATTTTCAAAAAACATTTGTCATTAGGACGGAAAGTGAGGTGAACTGTTCTGAACAGGTGCACACTGCACAGACAGCAAAACAAATGTTGCAGGGGTGATAACCCTTCCCTATGTTTTCCAAAAAGCTTAAAAATAGATTTTTTGGCTGTAGCTACACTTAAACAATGTACCTGTTCAAAATTACAAACAGATTCTACATAAGAACAAACCTACAGTCCCTGTCTTGTATGCACCGCCTGTATACGGCTGTTCAGAGTATATAGGGCCTTTTTTATTTTGTGTGCGGGGTTCCCCTTAATATCCATACAAGACCCAAAGGGGCTGGTAATGGGCTGGGGTGGGAGGGGGGGGTGTGTGATGGGGTAGCTATGCCATTTTTCTTAAAGATTTTCATCCATATTACCGGGACCAGACATTACATTAAAGCCGCAAGCAGTTTTAAATGGCTTTTTTTCCTTTAGAAATGTAATTTTGTGCAGGGACAGTTCTAAACACGGGAAACACGTGGCACTTCACAGGCATACTTTAGACACCCCCCAGGTACGATATTTAACCACTTCCCGACCGCGCCATGTACAAAAGACGTCCACAGCGCAGTCGAGTTATCCTGAGTGGACGTCCCAGGGACGTCCTCACAGAATCTTGCTCCCGCGCGCCCCCTGGGGCGCGCTCCAGGATATGTCCGTGACCGCCGGGTCCGGAAGACCCGGCGCATCACGGATCACGGTAGATGGCCGCTAATCGAGGCCGTTTACCACGTGATCGCTCCGTCAAATGACGGAGCGATCACTTGTAAACAGACCGGCGTCATGTGATGACGCCGGTTCCTCCCTCCCCTCTCTGTACCGATCGGTACAGTGTGAGAGGAGAGGGGAGGGAGCGGATCATGTCCGCTCCCTCCCCCATGTCAGCTGTGGGCTGGATCTGTGACAATTGCAGTCACAGATCCAGCCATCCATCCATCCCTGCTCAGCCATCCCTGTGCAATACTCTGCCAATACTCTGCAATACACCCTGTGCAATACTCTGCAATATACCCTGTGCAATACTCTGCAATACACCCTGTGCAATACTCTGCAATACCCTGTGCAATACTCTGCAATACCCTGTGCAATACTCTGCAATACCCTGTGCAATACTCTGCAATACACCCTGTGCAATACTCTGCAATACCCTGTGCAATACTCTGCAATACACCCTGCCAATACTCTGCAATACACCCTGCCAATACTCTGCAATACCCTGTGCCAATACTCTGCAATACCCTGTGCAATACTCTGCAATACCCTGTGCAATACCCTGCCCATACTCTGCCCATACTCTGCAATACCCTGTGCAATACCCTGTGCAATACCCTGCCCATACTGTGCAATACCCTGCCCATACTCTGCCCATACTGTGCAATACTCTGCCATATTCCGCAATACCCTGCCATACTCCACAATACCCTGCAATACTCCTCAATACCCTGCAATACTCCTCAATACCCTGCAATACTCCTCAATACCCTGCAATACTCCGCAATACCCGGCAATACTCCGCAATACCCGGCAATACCCGGCAATACCCCGCAATACTCGGCAATACTCCTCAATACCCGGCAATGCTCCTCAATACCCGGCAATACTCTGCAATAACCACTTCCCGCCCGCCGGCCGTCATATGACGTCCTTGACTTTGTGCGGAGATATCTGAATGATGGGAGCAGCTACAGGCATCATTCAGATATTCGCTTTTTCAGCTGGCGATTCCCTGCACCATAAGAACGATCATAGCGGCTGTTCCACTGCTTGATCGCTCTTACGGAAGGTGAGAGGGGATGCCCCCCCCTCCCGCTGCCCTCCGGTGCTTCTACCGACTCACCGCTACGATCAAAGCCAGGATTGTTTTTTTTTTGTTTTTTTTTCAGGCTTCCCAGCCTAGAGGTGAGATGTGGGGTCTTATTGACCCCATATCTAACTGTAAAGAGGACCTGTCATGCCATATTCCTATTACAAGGAATGTTTACATTCCTTGTAATAGGAATAAAAGTGATCAAAAAAAAATTTGGGGCGGAAAAACATGTCAAACTAAAATAAATAAAGTAAAATGAACAATAAAATATATATATTTTTTTTAAAGCGCCCCTGCCCCCGCGAGCTCGCATGCAGAAGTGAACGCATACGTAAGCCCCGCCCACAAGTGAAAACGGTGTTCAAACCACACATGTGAGGTATCGTTGCGAACGTTAGAGCGAGAGCAATAATTTTGGCCCTAGACCTCCTCTGTAACTCAAAACATGTAACCAGTAAAAATATTTAAAGCGTTGCCTATGGGGATTTTTAAGTAGCAAAGTTTGGCGCCATTCCACGAGCGTGTGCAATTTTGAAGGGTGACATGTTAGGTATCTATTTACTCGGCGTAACTTCATCTTTCACATTATGCAAAAACATTGGGCTAACTTTACTGTTTTTTTTTTCTTTTAGGCACAAAACAGGTTTTTTCCGTAAAAAACGCGTTAGAAAAATTTCTGCGCAAATACCGTGCAGGATAAAAAGTTGCAATGACCACCATTATATTCTTTAAGGTCTTTGCTAAAAAAACATATATAATGTTTTGGGGTTCTATGTAATTTTCTAGCAAACAAATTATGATTTTTACATGTAGGAGAGAAATGTCAGAATTGGCCTGGGTTCTCCAGAACGCCTGATGGTGCTCCCTGCATGTTGGGCCTCTGTATGTGGCCACGCTGTGTAAAAGTCTCACACATGTGGTATCGCCATACTCGGGAGGAATAGCAGAATGTGTTTTGGGGTGTAATTTGTGGTATGCATATGCTGTGTGTGAGAAATAACATGCTAATATGACAATTTTGTGGAAAAAAAAAAAAGAAAAAAAAATCTTGATTTTTGCAAAGAATTGTGGGAAAAAATGACAACTTCAAAAAACTCACAATGACTCTTTCTAAATACCTTGGAATGTCTTCTTTCCAAAAAGGGGTCATTTGGGGGGTATTTGTACTTTTCTGGCATGTTAGGGTCTCAAGAAATGAGATAGGCCGTCAGTACTTCAGGTGTGATCAATTTTCAGATATTGGCACCATAGCTTGTGGACTCTATAACTTTCACAAAGACCAAAAAATATGCACCAATTTGTACTTATTTTTACCAAAGATATGTAGCAGTATAAATTTTGGCCAAAATGTATGAAGAAAAAATACTAATTTGCAAAATTTTATAACGGAAACAAAGAAAAATTCATTTTTTTACAAAATTTTCAGTCTTTTTTCTCTTATAGCACAAAAAATAAAAAACCCAACAGTGATTAAATACCACCAAAAGAAAGCTCTATTTGTGTGAAAAAAAGGACAAAAATTTCATATGGGTACAGTGTTGTATGACTGAGTAATTGTCATTCAAAATGTGAGAGCACCGACAGCTGAAAATTCGTCTGGTTAGGAAGGGGGTTTAAGTGCCCAGTTGTCAAGTGGTTAAAGGAATATTTGACTTTTTTTTTTTTCACTTTATGCATCATTAAAATGATTGCTCCAGAAAAACGGCCGTTTTAAAAACTTATTTTTGCATTGATACATGTCCCCTGGTGCAGAACCCGGGTTCCCAAACCCTTTTTAGGACAATAACATGCATAATAGTCGTTATAATTAGCACTTTAGATTTCGAACGTTCGCATCCATTGTATTTAATAGGGTTCTAAAGTTCGTGCGAACTTTCGGTCCGTTCGCGGGTTCTGGTGCGAACCGAACCCGGGGGTGTTCGGCTCATCACTACTCATGGCGCAAACGTTTCGTAAATCAGCCCCAATGAGTTGCATTGGTTACACCTGCATCCATACTTGGAAAAAAAATAAACCCCCTACTTATTATACTTAACAAAGATAAAGAACAAATATGAAAATAGTGTCTTGGAAGCTGCTGGCTAGGTTGGTAGCGGACAATAACCAAATTACACATATCCCAGTTATTAGAGGTCCGAATGGAGACTTGGTTAAAGATCCAACTGACATTTTAACTGAATTCCAAAACTACTTCTCAACCCTATATGCCCCAATCCCGCCATATGACCCATTAGCCTTAGACGACTTGCTGGGGGGCCTGGCCCTTCCGAGGTTGTCCGATGAGGATCCGGCGGCATTGGAGGCCAAAATTACCAATAAGGAGGTGGTTTCAGCGATTTTTGCTTTACCGCCCAATAAAGCTCCTGGCCCTGACGGGTTTCCAGCCAATTTTTATAAGACATATGTTGACCAACTGGCCCCCAGACTTACGACAATACTAGACTGTTGTTTACAAAAACGGACGCTTCCGGCTTCAGTGCTTGACGCGTATATGATTTAACTGCTTAAACCAGGAAAGGACCCGCTAGAATGTTCTTCATACAGACCAATTGCCTTACTAAATATGGATCTTAAGATCTTGACCAAAGTTCTGGCGAGGAGACTGGCCGATGTAATCTCCTCAATGGTAGATATCGACCAGTCGGGTTTTATGCCAGGAAAATCTACTAATACTAATTTGAGACGACTTTTCACTCATCTGCACCTTGGATCCACTAACTTGGATTTGTCCTCTAGAATAATTGTATCCATTGACATAGAGAAAGCTTTTGATTCAATTGACTGGCACTTCATGCATGCGGTCCTAGAAAGAATGGGTTTCGGCCCCTGCTTTCGACAATGGATCTCTCTTCTGTATAGTACACCCAGGACGGCTATTCGCACGGGTACGCATACTTCTGAATATTATTCGGTAGGTAGGAGAACCAGACAAGGGTGCCCCTTATCACCCTTCCTGTTCGCGCTCATTATGGAGCCGCTGGCAGTGGCTTTGAGAGCTTCAGAGGATGTTAAGGCTATTAAGGTGGGCAACATAGATGAGGGGTTGGCTCTCTATGCTGACGACCTCTTACTGTTTCTGCGTGACCCTGGAGAGTCAGTGGAGGCAGCGTTGGGTATCATGAATACATTTACCACTTATTCAGGACTAAAGGTTAACTGGAACAAGTCTTCCATTTTACCTTTAGACGAAGGAGCTAGGGCAAAGGCGAATCCGAATTTACCATTAAAATGGGTATCTCAGATGACCTACCTGGCGATTAAGGTTACGGCGGACGTGGTTGATTACATGTCCCTTAACTTGACG